>MU742229.1:70032-131002 GCA_026770625.1 Nicotiana glauca
CCCCCCCCCCCCATTTCTCTTATTTTCTTCCCCGAAATTTCCCCAACTCTCTCTCAACACATTCCCTTCCCCTTCTCTATTTCCCTCATACATATCCGATTCCCCCACCCCGTGCCACAACTGCGACCGTCGGACTGCCACTCACGCCACCACTGCCGATGCCCCTATCTCTCCTTCTCCACATAAAAAAAACCTAGGTTTGAATTATAACAATAAATCTTTATTATTTCTAGTTTTTGTTTCAATTATTCCAATATTGTAGTTTAAGGATATGAATTAGTATTTCAATTCTTTGAACATTGTATTTTATTGAGGATTTGGGTTTAGGTCTTGTTTTAATTAGTTTTGTTAATTAATTTTATTAACTAATTAGTTTAATTAGTGTTGAATTTTGGTTTAGTTAGATTTAAATTATACTTTATATTTTCTTTATAGTTTAGTTAGAATCTAGGGTTTAAGATATGGATTGAACCTTTAGGATATAAACAGGACTTTTAGTTTATGAATTGAACATTTAGTTTATAAATTGAAGTTTTAGGATATGAGTTGGACTTTTAGTTTATGTATTGGAATTTTAATTTATGAATTGGACTTGTGGTTTATAAATTATAATTTTAGGATATGATTTCAACTTTTAATTTATGAATTGAACTTTTTGCATATGAATTGGACTTTTAGTTTATAAATTGAAATTTATGATATGAATTGAGTTTTTAGGATATGAATTGGGCTTTTATTTTATGTATTGGAATTTTAATTTATGTATTGGAATTTTAGTTTATGAATTGGACTTGTAGTTTATAAATTGTAATTTTAGGATATGATTTGAACTTTTAATTTATGAATTGAATGTTTTGGACATGAATTGAACTTCTAGTTTATAAATTGAGTATTTTAGGATATGAATTGGACTTTTAGTTTATGAATTGGACTTGTAGTTTATAAATTGTAATTTTAGGATATGATTTGAACTTTTAATTTATGAATTGAATGTTTTGGACATGAATTGAACTTCTAGTTTATAAATTGAAATTTTAGGATATGAATTAAACTTTTAGTTTATAAATTGAGTATTTTAGGATATGAATTGGACTTTTAGTTTATGAATTGAACCTTTTGAATATGAATTGAAATTTTAGTGTATGAATTGATCTTTTTGGATATGTATTGAACTTTTAGTTTATAAATTAAACTTTTAGTTTGTAAATTGAAAATTTAGGATATGAATTGAAATTTTAGTATATTTAATTAATTAACTAAATAAAGTTTAGGATATGAATAATATAAATTAATTTGTTCTTGTTTTTTCTGTATAGATGGAACATCGTACTTGGATGTACAATAGAAATTATCCTAATCGGCGGAGATTGTGGGAGGATTTTGTAGAAGGGGTGGATGACTTTATTAGACATGCAATGTCACTTCCACCATACCTAAGTGAAGGAGTAATTAGGTGTCCTTCTGTTAGGTGCGACTGTATGAAGTTGTCATGCAAGCTCAGAGCTAGAAGTGGCCAAGGAAAGACAAAAGCTTAGAGATGCTTAGTACATTGGCATGCAAACTCAATACCAGGGCATGCAAGAGCAACTCAAACCTCTCCTAGCTTCTGGAGGTTTTCCGATTCCCCGATCTCGTGAGTCATCGCCAGAGGCTCAACTTGAACATGAGCATTCCTTCCATCCTCCCCGTGCTTGTTCCTCCCCGTCTTCCCCGTGATCATTCTTCCCGTCCTCGACAAGTAGACCCTTCTGTATACCGTCTTGTTGATGAAAGTTCATCAGACGGTGATGATAATGATGTTGTACATTACACTCCTTGACTTTTATATACTTTGAACTAGATAAATAGAACTGGTTTCGAACTAGGTGTAATAAGTGTTAACTTAGTTTTGTTAGTTTAATTAGTTAGTTCTATTGAACTTCAAGACTTGCCACTTTCCATCAATATTGTTGACCCTGCCTGTTTGCTACGTCTGGTTACTCTTACTCTATTTATATGTTGAGTATTGAATCGTAACTTCCACTTGATTAATTCTGGATTTCTCACTTTGTGGTTTGATTGAAAGATCTTCTTTTAAACCCTAAATTTCTACCTCGTCCGTTTAATTACACTGATTCTCGTAGCTTATTTGCTGTGGTCTTGCTGAACTATTTCCTTAATGGAGTTTTATTTTAACTTAGTGTCACACCTCCTTTGTTCACTACACACCGTAAAGGGCATAATAAAGGGAGTTTTTCCAATTAAAGGACAATCGAAACGGAATTTATTTATTAAAAAATTTAGAGTCGCCACTTGGGAGATTTATGGTGTCCCAAGTAACCGGTTTCAAATCCCAAATCGAAGAAAAGGTTAACTCTATATTACAGTTTGCGAACCAGAAATCCGAGTAAGAAATTCTGTTAACTCGGGAGAAGGTGTTAGGCATTCTCGACTTCCGTGGTTCTAGCATGGTGGCTCAACTATTATTATTGGCTTATTATCTAATTTTAGTTCATGTTCAGCCTATGGTGCAATTTTAAATTATTTACCGCTTTAATTAATTTTAAAGAAGATGGAACATCATTTTAAACGTGTCTTTGGAACGCATCACATGAAATGTACCCGCAGTTCGAAACACATTTTATTCAACGTTTTAGGATTTGGATTTGGGTCACATGAAATGCACACCCAAGTTTAGGAAGGTAAAATTATTAAATAATGCGCCTAAAGCAACTAACACATTGTTAACTTTGCGGGAGGCCATGAAAATTTGCTAAATGGCACGTCCCGAGTTCTAAGTATTTTAAAGAAATAGTTAAGGACGGCCATGTAATTTGTGATATTATTTGGCGCGGCGCTCCTCAATTTTATTTTTTAAAGGATATTCGAACTAAAGCTCGGAGAGTCATCAACTATTATTGGTATCTAATATGGCACACCTTAGTCTATTTAAAGGATTCTAATTAATTAACTAAATCTATGTACAAAGATACTTGATTCTTTAGAGGCAACAGCGAGAAAAGCCCATTTAAAAGAACCAGCATCACATTATGAAAGAAAGCTGTCGAACTTGGGCCTAGAATTGAGCCCAAATTCGAAACTTCAATAGGCTTAAACATGGGACTCAATATCGAATCCCTACAGTGACGTAACCAAGCATCCAAACGAGTTCAACATTAGTATTGCCTCTATAGCCAACCACACAGTATTTTGACAAATAACAGATTTCAAAAGCAAAACTTGAAAAGTCCAATTTTAGCAAACAAATGGCAAGTGACCTCAACTTTCCAACTTTTTAATTAATTTACAATAATGTATTGATAAAGCCTATTCAACTGGAACCAAAACCAACTTGAACACAATTTTACCAGACAATACCCCACGGATCCCAGACCAGGTCGGAACACAGATCAAAATATAGGCCATACTAACATAAAAAAACTTCTGCACATATAACTTTAAACAACCTTCAACATCACTTCAGATTCATTTAAAATTCTAACGTCCAAGGTTCACATATTATTACAAGTGAATTGTGGCTAAATCTTCTAAAAGTAAGCATGAAAAAAGAGGTACTAGCTATTGAATTGACTAATAACATTGTTCATCAAGTTCCTATCATGACAGTTCCAGCACCTTACTTGAACATGCAGTAGTTGAACCAGAATAGACATAACAAGCCAAAACTCTGGCATAGTCCTAAAATAGATTACATAAACCATGTCCGGGTACAATAACACTCCAGTAATTGCACTAATTTAAACAAATAAAACACATAATCAATCCCTTAACAATGAAGACCATTTTATTCATTATTTGTTTCATATACGATGAACCTGTTACATCTCACACATGCTATTCAAGCTGAGGCATGCCTGGAAATAGGAGAAAACAGAGATAAGGAATCAGCTGTAATAATAGCAAGAATCAGCAGCAAAACAGCTAGCAAAATAGACTTCAAACCCATAAATGATGTGTACTAACTCATAATAACCAGTTTAAACGACTGACAACCCAGCAAAACTTTAAACCATATTTAACATACCCAATCTTAATCCATTTCAAACCCCAAAGCAAAGCAGAAACTGATTTAGAGAATGAAACTTTAAGATGCTAAAAAGCAATTCAAAGGAATAGTGCTTCACTCAAGTTTTCAACCACTTTTTTGTATTTTTCTAATTTTTCTATTCACTTCTCTATGAAACAATAAATTTTGTGTTGTTTTCTATATTTTCTGAATTTTCAGCTCTCAAAAATGTACCTTCTCAAGAAAGGAAGAGTGCCTTTATAGGCCAGCAAATAGGGCGGGATTCAGGAATTAATAATCACCCCCTTAGTCCCTTTGCAATTTTCATTTTTTCTACTTAATCCCTAAACTTCTGACTTGCTTGCCAAGCTAAACAACCAAAACATCTGAAATAGCAAAAGAACCCCTTACTAGAAGCTTCTAGTTCTGTTACAGCAAGATTCCCTACCCCAATTTCCCCAAACTACCCTCTAAATGCCCTGTTTTTACCCATAAAACCTTCCCCAAATGGGCCAAAGCTGACCCAATAATCTAAGTCCAATTTGGACAGGCTACTCCTAGCAAAATGGGTCAGAGACAAACACAAAACCTAGGCGAGCATTCATCCAAATGAAGAGGAAAATCTAGAACCTAAAATATCATGAAATAATACCACAAATAACCTAATTGAATTACTGATTAACTCACAGCTAGGTCAGGAATCAATTAGGAAAGTAAATCAATAATAGTAACTAAACCAAACTAAAAAACTAACAAGAGGAAATCAGGGACATAACTCTAAAACTAAACAAGGTGAAAATCTTAGAACTTGAAAAGAAAATTAAACAACCAAAATTAAATACCAAACCACAAATTAATCTAACTAAATTTGAGTTTATTCTCAAAAGATAAAATCGGCCAATGGAAGATGAAAAAAGAAGAATCTTAGGAGAGAAGACAGAAAGAAAAATGTTGGAGGAAACACAGAATAAAAGAAAATTAATTCAAAGATGAAGAAGAAATACCTTTCACAGTTCGAGCCAAGAAGAAATAAAAGCAAATCGCATCTCCAAATCTTTGGATTTCTGGTCCAATCTGACCTTAATCACATGTTCACATAGAGAACAAGCGGATAGAATCATTTTGGACCAGTATCATCCACAGAATCTCGACTCTGACCTTTAGGTTTTGACTGTGATTTAAAATTTGAAGAACTTGAAGGTGATTCGAGGGTTATTAGCTATAGACTAGGGAAGAGGGGGTTGTGGAAATGGTTTGGTGTTAATTTGGTGGTGTTTGGGTGGTGGCACCACCGGCCACGGCGAAGGGTTCAGAGGCAGCGGCTAGGGTTTGGGATATTTGGGGGTTTCCAGTGAAATTTGGAAAAAAAGTGATTGGAGATTTGGGATGGGGTGGTGGAGAAGATTCAGGGGTGTATTTTTTGTGGTGATTGGTGACCGGCCACCGCCGTGGGGCGATTTCCGGCGAGCGGCGGACGGCGTCGATGAAAGGGTCTCTGATGAGGGAGTAGCAGGGTGGGAGAGACGAGTTCAGGGGGGGTGGGATGTGTTAGGACACTTATATATAAATGGCTCTTGGCTTCCCAACCGTTGGATCTTACAAACCTCGACGGCTAGGATTTTTTTAAGATGAAACAGTGTCGTTTGGACAGGGTGGAAGACTGGACGGTATTGGGGTATGGATTTGGTCCGGTTCAGGGGTGATTGGGATCGGGTCGTGGGTGGATTTTGTTTGGGCTGGCCCAAATTCAGATCTTTTTATTAAGAGGCTCGATTTCTTTTATTTTCTTTTCTTTTTCTTTCCAAATTAAAATTAAAAATCTAAATTAACTCTAAAAAACTAAATTAAACTATCCAATTATATTAAAATCTAATTAATAATCAACACAATTAATTAAATACCAATTTAAAGGAAAGCTAAATAAAATTCCAAGCTAAAATTAAGCAAAGCAAATAAATCAATTTTTTGTGATTTTTGTAAAACTCTAATTACTAATTAATCTAAAAATATGTAAAATTAAATTCTAAATGCGGATGCATTGTATATTTTTGTATTTTTTTATGAATTAAAAAATGCACAGACAAAAATACAAATAATTAGCAAAAAATGCCACAAAAATCAACAAAATTGTAAGTAATGAGAGAAATTATTTTGTTTTGAATTTATAGAGTAATTCATATACGGCAAAATCACGTGCTCACAGCTGCCCTTCTTTCCACAGAAACACGAACAGTTTTCGGGCAAAAGATAAAGTGAGCGGATACGAGCAATTTTTGCCCGTTTGAATACTCCGTGTGAAGCATTTTTGAAAGAGTTGACCGCACCCTGCTTCCGAGGTTGCCTACATATCCTTGGCTAAAAAGGAATCAGGTCAGTGTAGTTCGGGAAGGTTTAGTAGCTGGGAGTACCATGAAGCTATGATTTCACTATTGTTGCTGCTGCTGCTGCTTGCTGACCCCCTTATTACACCATGTCTAAAGTAAGAAGAAGCTAGACTAGACTAAAATCTATGCTTTACAAAAATCCTATCTATGTCTTCAAACTTTCTCTCGTAGTTCTTGTTGTCTTGTTGACTTGTACTCTTCGGGTGATATCCTTTTGTTACTGCCTTAAATTGTGGTCTGAGATGTTTTGCCTTTTCTCCTTGTGGCTGCCTGACTGCCAACTAAACTTTGAGATGTCTCTTCTTTCTCCAGGTGATGCCTGACTGCTGAACTTGAATGTATTCCCTGCTCTTCAGGCGGGCTCCTGATTTCAACAAAATAGATAAAACAAAGAACATGTTCTTCCCCAGTTTGGTGGCTGGGTACACATGTGGTTGTAAACAAAATCATGTTACCAAATATCAGTAAAACATGAAAGATAAAACTTGAATTGTACTCCCTTGTTCGCCACGCGGGCTCTTGACTTCTGAAACTTGAAATGTATTCCTCTGTTCTTCATGCGGGCTCCTGACTTATGACTTGAAATGTATTCCTCTATTCTTCAGGCGGGCTACAGATTTCAATAAAAATAGACAAAATGGAGAAGATTTTCTGCCCCAGTTGTGTGGCTGGGTGCACATGTGGTTGTAAACTAAATCACGTTGCCAAATATCAGTAAAAACTTGAAAGATAAAACTTGAATTGTACTCCCTTGTTCTCCAGGTGGGCTCCTGACTGCTGACTTGAAATGTATTCCTCTGTTCTTCAGGCGGGCTCCTAACTGTTAAAACTTAAGACGTTTCCTCTATTCTTTAGGCGGGCTCCTGGTTGCTAAACTTGAAATGTATTCCTCTGTTCTTCAGGCGGGCTCCTGACTGCTAAAACTTGAGACGTATTCTTCTATTCTTCAGGCGGGCTCTTGGTTGCGAAACTTGAAATGTATTCTTCTGTTCTTCAGGCTGGCTCCTGACTTCAACAAAATTGATACAACAATGAAAATCTTTTGCCCCCGTTTGGTGGCTAGGCATCATACTACTAGATATTAATAAGAATTTGGAAACTAAAACTTGAATTTTAATACATCTTTTCTTCAGGCGGGCTCCTGACTGCTAAAACCCGAATGTATTCCTCTGTTCTCCAGGCGGGCTCCTCATTTCTAAAACTTGAGATGCTTTCCTCTATTCTTCAGGCGGGCTCCTGGTTGATAAACTTGAAATGTATTCCTCTGTTCTCCAGGCGGTCTCCTGATTGCTAAAACTTGAAATGTATTCCTCTGTTCTCCAGGCGGGCTCCTGATTGCTAAAACTTGAAATGTATTCCTCTGTTCTCCAGGCGGGCTCCTGATTGCTAAAACTTGAAATGTATTCCTCTGTTCTCCAGGCAGGCTCCTGACTGCTAAAACTTGAATGTGTTCTTCTATTCTCCAGGCGGGTTCCTGACATCAATAAAATGGACAAAACAAAGAATTTTCTACCCCAGTTTGGTAGCTGGGCACATGGGTGAGTGTTAAACTGAATCATTATACCAACTATTATTTAGAATTCAAAAGCTACGTCCTATTATCCAGGGAGGTCCTGACAACACTTAACTAAATGACAATTGTAAATCTAAGTTATGTCTTCTAAAGATGTGACTTCCGCTAAATCTTGTTATCTAAGAGGGTCTTAAACTACTCCCCATTATCCAGGAGGGTCCTGACAACTTCTAGTTAAAACACAGTTTTAACCTAAGTTATATCTACTGAAGGTACGACTTCCACTGTACCTTGTTATCTAAGCAGACCTTAAAACTACGTCCCATTATCCAGGATGGTCCTGAAAACTCCTAACTGAATCCTATCTTAAACATGCAAACTTCGAAACCAACTTATATTCCTTTGGGTTACATTTATGCTAAATTATGCTACTCCTGATTGGTTTGAAATTTAAACTAAGTCCATTTTTTCAGGATGTTCCTGAGAGTTTACGATCAAACCTGTTTTGGTGCTTGCTCTTCCCCTACGAAGAGTTTCTCCGAAACAAATGAAAACTTTCTTCCCCTGTTTTATTCAAAGAAAAATATTGTCAGTTTAAAATTGTGGTTAGTTGATGGCATTTTTGCTGACGATATCTTCATTGCTGTGCTCTGTTATGACCCGCTTCCCAAACTGGCCTTGAACCACTTGACTTTCTAACTGACTTTCAAACCCCATGACCTTCAACGACCCGAGTGTTTTATACCCAGACTGTTGTTTCACATCTCTGACCCCTTATCATCTCCAATAAATTTACCCGACCAACCTACCAATGAAACTTCTGATGAACCCTTGTATCTTACATTGCATCATGCCACCTTTGGTACGTTCTAGCCCTACTGTGCTTTGCAATTGGGAAACCGGTAGTGAGCCTTGACATCCTTTCTTCTTTGCTTTGAACAAGACTGACATTGAAACATCTTAGAGAACGAACCCCAAAAGGAATGAAATGCAATAACCTTGAGAGTTGAGGATAAAGAGAATCCAAAACCGGACGACTTACGAAAGGAAAGAAAAGGAAAAGAGACTTATCTGAATGGAACAGCTGGTACCATTGATCATGACATGCATTTCGGACTTATCGGCCCAATCCGTCCAACCAATCAACGTTCAATTGCCACGCTTTGATGACCCAGAATTCCATACCTTGATTTCTTCAGACAAACCATAACCTTGTTCATCCTGCAGTGTCCTGAACGGTTTTCACCCACAGACCTCTCTTACTTGAAAACTCACTTTCGCCTTAAGGTGCCCGCGAGGGTTTTCACCAATAAGACTCTCTTATTTGTGATTTCTCTCAACTCACTTTCGCCTTACAATGTCCGTGAGGGTTTTTGCCAATAAGACTCTCTCATTTTCAATTTCTCTCAGTTGTTGTCGCCTTACGGTGCTCGTGAGGGTTTTCACAAATAAGACTCTCTCATTTTCACCATTTTCTGCTTGGACCAGAGTGTTGTCCCTAGCATGAATCACCTCTTCTTGCTTGACTTGGCATTTCTTGAAGATTGATCAGAAGGTCTTTTTTGGATCGTGATGCAAGCTTTTGCATAGTGTTAGAAAGAAAGGGTATTAGAGGCTCAAAACAATTCAAACTGGGTTCAACATTACAACTTTCGGAATCGACTCTCTTGCACAACCACAACTTCTACCCCAATTTCTTGCATGGGGAATTTTGGATTTTTATTATGATGGGACCGAACCATGAGGCTGCCTATGTATCCTTAAAAGGAATCAGGTCGAACGTAGTTTATGAATATCTTTTTTTTCTTTCTTTTTCCCTTCTTGTTGTGTCATTTTTATTTTCCTTTTTCTTTTTCTTCTTCTTTTTTTTCTTTTTCTTCTTCTTTTTTTTCTTTTTCTTCTCTTTTTTCTCTTTTTTTTATTTTTTTTCCCTTCTCTCTCTTTTCATTCTTTCCTTTTGTTTTTTCCTTTGCTTATCTTTTATGCTTGTGTTTCTGATCTTTGCTACTGATTCCGAAAGAGCGCTATGAAAGAAAATAAATGAGGCTCAAAAGGGGTAACAAAGTATAAATTGTTTAGATAGCAAAAAAAATGTCTTCGTCATTCCAATCTTCAAAATATGCCAAGTACAAGCAAATGCAATTAATTCAAAGGAAATCATCATAATATCTCTTGAACGCATCGGAATTGATTTCCATTTCAACACAGTTGCCTTCTATTTCTCTCAAATACAAAGCACCATTGGACAACACTCTCGTCACGATGAACGGCCCCTGTTCATTTGGGGCGAACTTGCCTTTGGCCTCAGCCTTATGTGGAAGAATACGCCTCAGCACTTGCTGACACACTTCAAACTTTCGGGATCACACCTTCTTATTATATGCTCTAGCCATTCTTTGTTGATACAACTAACCATGACACACTGCTGCCGATCTTTTCTCATCGATCAAACTCAATTGCTACAAGCGGGCTTTGACCCATTCATCATCATCAATTTTAGCTTTCGCGACAATCTGAAGGGATGGAATTTCCACCTCTGCAGGTATCACTGCCTCGGTACCATACACCAATGAATAAGGAGTCGCCTCTACTGAAGTACGGACAGTAGTGTGATAACCCAGCAATGCAAAAAGCAACTTTTCATGCCATTGTCTAGAACTCTCCATCATTTTCTGGAGTATCTTCTTTATATTCTTGTTGGCTGCCTCAACTGCTCCATTTGCCTTGGGGAGATAAGGAGTGGAATTATGATGTGTAATTTTGAACTGCTGACGTACCTCTTTTATCAGATGACTATTAAGATTAGCCCCATTGTTTGTAATGATCACCTTTGGTATCCCAAACTGACAAATGATATTTGAATGCACAAAATTGATCACTGGTTTCTTGGTTACAGACTTAAATATTTTAGCTTAAACCCATTTGGTGAAATAATCAATGGCCACCAGAATAAACTTGTGCCCATTTGATGCTGCTGGTTCAATTGGCCCAATGACATCCATCCCCCATGCAACAAAAGGCCATGGTGCGGACATTGTGTGCAATTCTGATGGTGGAGAGTGAATCAAATCTCCATGCACTTGACACTGATGACATCTACGCACAAAACTAATACAATCCCGCTCCATAGTAAGCCAATAATAACCTGCTCTGAGAATCTTCTGTGCCAATACGTACCCACTCATATGCAGTCCACAAACTCCCGAATGTACCTCGATCATGATAGATGTGGCCTGTTTAGCGTCTATTCATCTTAATAATCCAAGATCTGGAGTTCTTTTGTATAATACCCCTCCACTGAAGAAAAATCCACTTGCCAAATGTCGAATTGCTTTGTTTTGATCCCCTGTGGCCTGTATTGGATACACTCCCATTCCAAGGTATTCTTTGATATCGTGGAACAACGGCTCACCATCAAGTTCTTCTTCCATCATATTATAGTAGGCATGCTGATCGCGAACCTGAATCTGGAAAGGGCCCATATAGGTTTTATCTGGATGATGCAGCATTGATGCCAACGTGGCCAAAGCATCGGCAAATTCATTATGAATACGTGGAATATGCCTAAATTCTATTGATTAAAACCGTTGAGAAAGATCATGCAAACATTGTCGGTACGGTATAAGCTTCAAATCTCATGTTTCCCATTCTCCTTGAATATGGTGTACCAGAAGGTCCGAGTCAGCCATGACCAAGACTTCTTGGACACCCATATCCACATCTAACCTTAAACCCAAGATGCACGCCTCATACTCAGCCATGTTATTAGTACAATATAAATAAAGCTGAGCCGTAACAGGGTAGTGCTACCCTGTCTCGGAAATAAGTACCGCTTCTATCCCAACACCTTTCCAATTGGCTGCCCCATCAAAGAAAAGTTTCCATCCCGACTTCTCAACTTGTTCCACCTCATCAACGTGCATTACCTCTTCGTCGGGGAAGTATGTCTTCAAAGGTTCATATTCCTCATCTACTGGATTCTCAGCCAATGCTTGTGCTTTCATTGCAGTCCGGGTCACATAGACAATGTAGAATTCTGTGAGCAAGATTTGCCACTTTGCGAACCTTCCTGTGGGCATAGGCTTCTAAAAGATGTACTTTAACGGATCCAACCGAGAGATGAGGTAAGTGGTATATGATGACAAGTAATGTTTCAACTTTTGTGCTACCCAAGTTAAGGCACAACACGTCCTCTCAAGCTAAGTATACTTAACCTCATAAGATGTGAACTTCTTGCTAAGGTACTATATAGCCTGTTGCTTCCTGTCGATGATGTCGTGCTGACCCAACATACATCCAAACGAGTTGTCCAAAACCATCAAATACAGGATCAAAGGCCTCCCTAGTTCTGGCAGGACCAACACTAGTGGGTTTGACAGATACCCCTTTATCTTATCAAATGCTTCTTGACATTCGTTTGTCCACTTGATCGCAACATCCTTCTTTAACAGCTTGAATATAGGCTCACAAGTTGTCGTAAGCTAAGCGATAATCCTGCTGATGTAATTCAATCTCCCTAACAGACTTATCACCTCAGTCTTGTTCTTCGGGGTGGCAATTCTTGGATGGCTTTGATTTTTGATGGGTCCAATTCAATACCTCGACAGTTGACTATAAATCCCAACAATTTTCCAAATGGAACACCGAAAGCACAGTTCGCAGGATTGAGCTTGTGATTGTACCTGCGAAGCCTTTGGAAGAACTTTCTCATATCCCGGACGTGGTCAAACTACTTCCTGGTCTTTATAATTACATCATCCACATACACCTCAATCTCTCTGTGTATCATGTTGTGGAATATGGTTGTGATCTCTCTCATGTAGGTTGCCCCAGCATTTTTCAACCCAAATGGCATGACCTTGTAGCAGTACATTCCCCGTGGCATGATGAATGCTGTCTTTTCTGAATCTTCCTCATCCATTAAGATCTGGTGATAGCCCACATAACAATCCACATAAAAACCAATCTCATATTTGGCACAATTATCAATCAATATATGGATGTTTGGCAATGGGAAATTGTCCTTTGGACTTGGCTTGTTGAGATCACGGTAATTAACACACACCCTGGTCTTTCTATCCTTCTTTGGCACAGGCACAACATTGGCTAACCAGGTAGGATACCGCGTGACCCAAATGTCCTTTGCATCAAACTGCTTAGTAACCTCTTCTTTGATCTTCATATTTATATCAGTTTTAAATTTCCTCAGCTTCTGCTTGATAGGAGGGAATGCTGGGTCGGTGGGCAAATTGTGAACCACCAAATCAGTACTTAGACCCGACATGTCGTCATATGACCATGCAAAAACATCTTTGTACTCAAACAATGCTTTAATTATCTCCTTTTCGAGCTGTGATTCAAGATGGACACTTATTTTAGTTTCCCGGACATTATCCTGATCCCGTAAGTTGATTTCTTCTGTATCATTCAGGTTAGGTTTGGGTTTTTCCTCAAAATGTCTTAATTCTTTACTGATCTCCTCAAAAGCCTCGTCATCATCATATTCCACTTCATCATCACACTCAATTTCTTGTATTATTATTTTAAAATTGGATTGGCATTTAAGACTGGGCCGAAGATTCCTCATGCATGTCATGTCATTGAAACCAGCATAAAAAGAACTATACAAGAAAAAAAAATCAGGAATGAAAAGAAGGGAAATTGCATTTCATTGAAACTTAAAGATAACAAGATTTAACTCATCCAAAAGGACGGAACATAGCATCTGCATTACAACCCTGGAAATAACCCAGATTAAACTGAAAGAAAAACCAAAGCTGACTATCATGACTCCCTCCGAGTAGGAAGAGGATTAGCTTCTCAATTGTTGTTCTTTGCACAGGGCCCCACAAATTGCACATCTGCCTTGCTTGATCCTTCTCCAGCTTCCACCATATTTACCTTGTTGAACAACCTCTCGAACCCCTTATCCAAATCTCCATCAGCATCAATCAATGAACTCAGAACCATTGATACTGGGCACTTTATGGCACTAGACCTGACAAATGATCTGGACAGCCACGGGATGGGCTTTGGAAGAAGCCATGCCCTCTGCTTCAACTTTCTAGCCCGCCTTATGTCCGTAGCTGTAGGCTTGAACCCCAAACCAAAAGTATCCATAGTTTTGGGAAGAGACACTGGTTGTACGATACCTTGCAGAGAAGCACCCATACCCTTGCCTGGTATGAAGCCATTCTTCAACATCTCCGAAACCATTATGATTGATGCAGCTTCTACCTTAGGAATTCAAACACACTCACCTTCTGGGATTTTTTTCAACTGATATCGTGTCAAAGATCTGATAGACCCATGGGCCCTTGTCGTCATGAGCTTCGATAAAAGGTACAATGGCATCACCCAGGGCGAACAGATTATCCTTGCCGTGTACCACAATTTCCTCTCTATCCCATTCAAATTTAACCATCTGGTGCAAGGTAGACATCACTGCCTTGGCAGCATGAATCCAGGGTCGCCCCAGCAAAGATTGTAAGAGACCGCTACATCCAACACTTGGAATTCCATGGTGAAATCGACAGGCCCTATTGTAAATTCTAGTATTTTATCACCCACTGAATCTTTTCCCCCACCATTGAACCCTCGAATACAAATGTTATTTTTGTGAATTCTATCATCGTGCACTTTCATCTTATTCAGCATGGAGAGTGGGAAAATGTTTTCACTAGACCCATTATCGATCAGAACTCGGGTAACCACAGAATCTTCGCACTTCACCGTCAGATAAAGGGCCCTATTATGCTCAGTACCCTCCATAGACAACTCATCATCGGAGAAGGTAACTCTGTTGACCTCAAAAATCTTGTTTGCCATCTTTTCTAGATGGTTTACAGAGATCTTGTTGGGTACGTGGACCTCATTCAAGATTTTTATCAATGCCCGACGGTGCTCGTCGGAATGGATTAGCAATGAGAGCGAGGAGATCTAAGCAGGTGTTTTCCTCAATTGCTCTACAATGGAATAGTCTTGCACCTTCATCTTCTTCAAGAATTCTTCTGCCTCTTCTTCGGTCACAACTTTCTTTACCAACACTGAGTTATCTTTGGAAGTTTTGGCTTTTCTTAACTTCTCGGGGGCAAAGCATCTCCCTGTGCACGTCAGACCATCGGTTTCACAAACTTCTTCTTTAAATTCTTTCCCTTTCTAAATCACGGACATTCGGCCATAGTTCAAAGGGACTGTTGGCTATTGGCAGCTGGGTTACCGGTTTGAGAATGACCGGCTCTGTGCGAACACCTTCCATAACCACAACAGGCTTGCTTAATGCTCCTGTTACCACCACTTTTGTTGTCCCCTATTTTACTGCAACACTGCATGAGGATTCTTTTTCAATTTCCACAATTGGTTCACTACCTGTTCCTTTCACCTTGATCAATGACTTTCCGCTACTTGATTCCCTATTCGGCTTGACTTCACTGGACCTGATCATCATTACAGTCTGCGAGAGCTTCTTAGGCTCTTCTCCTTTTTTCACTATCTCAATTATATTGGTCTCATGATAGGCCGACAATGGATTTTGGTTGACATTAGGCGCCTATGGGGCCTGGACCTCGATCCGACGGGTGCCAATAAGCTCTTTAATAGTTGTCTTCAACTTCCAGCACTTCTCTGTGTCATGCGCCAGGGCCCCTGAACAATACTCATACCTCAACGAGTGGTCAAGATTTATCAGAAGGGGATTTGGCAATTTAGGCTCAATTGGACTCAACATTCCCAATTGTCTCAGCCTGTGGAATAGACTGGTAAATGATTCTCCCAATGGAGTGACAGTCTTCTGCTTCTGTGTCCTATCATTCTTGAAGGTTTGGTTAGGCTGGAAACCTGCTCCATAGGGATTTCTGTAGGCTTTTGGGGTGCGTAAGTGCTTTGGGTAGCTGGGTAAGTATTTTGTAGGGTTGGCGCACGCCATTGCACGTGGACAGGAGGTTGAGGATATGTTTGTGCATGATGGACAGAGAAGTGGGGATCTGGAGGTGGGTAGTAGTGTTGTGGTGGGCTATATGGAGTGTGGGGGTAAGTTTGGGGGTGGGGTCAAGGCTGGTTATAGAAAGGTAACGGGCCCCTGGACCAAGTTCTTGACTCAACTACCGCAACGTCCTCTTTCTTCTTCTTTCCCAATACGCCCCTAATGCCGCTTTGAATAGCCTGGGTGGTTGCTTTGATTGTTGATGACTCATGATCTTGTTGGTCTTGATTCCTTCCTCCATCATGCTTCCTATTTTCACCACTTCATTGAAAGATTTCCCTACTGCTGGCACTAAGGACTGAAATAAGTGGGCTCTAAGGCATGCAAGAAATAATCAACCATTTCACTCTCTTTCATAGGAGGGTCAACCATCGCTGCTTGCTCTCTCCAACGCAAGCCATATTCTCTAAAACTTTCCTTGGGTTTCTTCTCAATCTTTGTCAGTGACAGACGATCTGGGGCAATTTAAAGATTGTACTTAAAATGACAATGACCATGATCTTGTCGGGTGTACCATTTCAAAGCTGAGCCACTTAAACTTTGACTAAAATAAGCCATCAGTAATTCATATCCTCCACCTGCCTCTCTCATCTTGCTAGAAAAACCTCTCAGGTGCGCCACTGGATCACCATGCCCATCATATAAATCAAACTTGGGCAGCTTGAACCCTGCTGGTAATTGGACATCTGGGAACAGACACATGTCTTTGTAGGCCACGCTTTCTTGTCCACCTAGCCCCTGCATATTCCTAAAAGATTGCTCCAAGCTTTTGTCTTCCCTAACCATCCCCCCCTGCTCAGAATTCTTAGGAGGCTTCTCAGTTTCTGCCGAAAGATCAAAATGAGGAGTGTAAGAACCTGGTTCTGGTGCTTTAAATGTTGGTTCTAGGGGATAATAATAATTATCTTGAGTCTGGAACAGAGGATCGCTGGAAGATCGGTGCAATGCAGCAGGTGGAAGTGCCACAAACACAGGAGTGATTTGTAGGTGAGGGTATGGGACTGGTTTAGGTAGTGGGGCTCGTGGTGTTTGGGAGGTGGTGCCATAGAATTGTTGGTAGGTAGGAAAGGCCGGGGATGAATTCACAGTGGGAGGATGTTGAGGTTGAGCCAATGGTGGGATATAAGCAGGGTTGGCATGATAAACCGGTGGTGGATGCCCCTTTACCCAGGCTTGATACATTTCGGCCATTTGTTGCTTCAGCTTATACATCTCTTCTTTCATCGCATTAACATCAAATTCTTCCACTTCTTTTGATGGGTCAACAATACTCGCCTCCAATTCTTGGTTACTCATTTTCAACCTGCCTTTTGATCGAGTATTGTAGGAATGAGTTGTCAGAATTCCAGAGCAGCTAACCACCTACTTGGGCTCAACATCAACAATAATTTTGTTAGCGGTTAGAGCTTTAACAGATTGGTAGCTGCACATTTGGGGAATGAATGCACCTAAGCAATTAGTCGTTTCTATTATGCATTTGCTCGACTACTTGCGTCGTCCCGGCTTTTCCTTATTCTATTTTGCAACTTCCTTTTCTTTTCATCCCTCTCTTTTTCATTCTTGTTTTCTCTGTTGTTTCTACCCTCCCATGCCTCTCTCTTATTTTTCTGCTCTTACTTTTCTTTTTCTTTACTTCTCCTCTCATGTTTTTCCTTTAACATCTTTCCTCTCTTTTCTTCCCTTTTATTTGGTTACGGTCGAATCTTATGGAGATTACTTACGTATCATGACCCCGCATGAATTAGATCAAGCATAGTTATTAGGAAATAAATGTAAAAGAGAAGCAAAATGTTTTGGGATTTTCAATTTTCATAGATAGCAAATACTTTGATTACAAAGACTCAAAACTGATAAATTAAAACAACTAACAGACTATGACGAAAAGAAGAAATACATACTCCAAAATGAACTATCATATTTCATCAAACGAAAATACAGACTCAAACAACTGACAGACTTTAGTGAAAAAGGAAATACGGACTCAATGACTGAAAAATCAAGAGTACATTAAAGCTTAAACTACTGGGGCTCGTGGGGCATCGTTCGGCCTCGCCACGGGCCTATATGCAAGACCCCCTTTGCAATCGCTCCAAATCTCTCATAACTTGATGGATAAAAATCTTCACTGCATCAAAGAATGTGGTACGATTCATTTCCTCGCACGCTTGGAATTTCATGGTAATATAGTCAGTGATGGCCCTAATCCTTTCTCTGATTCTGCCCTTTTCCTTAAGTAACCGCCCTATTTGCTGGTTCCGAGCTTCCAATACTTGCGAGTAGTGGAAATGGTGATCTTGTAATTTCTGTATTTATCTCTCTATTTTAGCCATCAATTTATAGCAATGCTCCCTATCAGCCTTGAAATCTTTAACCCGCTGGGCTGCCTCATCCTGAAGAGTTGTCACCTTTATTTTCAGGCTAGTGATGGTCCCTTCATAATTTCTCTTCATTTGCTGCACAAATCATGCTTGTTCGTCTGCTTTCTTTGTCCACTGTGCCCGAATTTTTGCTAGATTATCTTTAGAATTTTCCAGGTCTTCTTGGCACTCAAGGACTTTCTTTTTTAGACCACTTATAAGTCTTTCATCAGCCCGACTTCTTTCTGGGTTATTGGAAGTTGTTTTCATCTTTCTAATCTGATCTTTAAGGGCCTCATTTTCCTGGACCAGCTTCTTCTTTTCTCCCTCGTCTGCGGCATCTTGAATACCATTTTCAAATTGAAGCTCCACAACTTTCCTTTCCAATTGGCTTATTTTGGATTTGTACGCTTTCTCCTTAGTCAACCAATCCTACTGCTCATGGGCCCCATTGATAAATTGTTGGATGTGTGGCCTCTTTGCGGGCCTTTCAGGAATCTGGAATCTTTTGCCGAACCAAATCATGTACTTAGGGTCAACTTCACCTCTAGCCCGGTCTCGCACTATGGTTTTAGGTTCAAGAAACCTACACTCATTCCATATTTGGCGAATTTTCCCTTTTGAAAATGCAGCTTTTGAGCCTAGTCCAACGGCATGTTTACTCAATCTTCATCGTTGTGGACATTTTGAAATCTTCCTAGTTGTCGCAAAATTGTGTAGGGAGCATAGGGTTCGATGCTCCAAATGCCCATCAAGAGGATATAAGACACTTCAGCTAACATGTACACTGTTTCGGTGGTAGGGAGCCATCCGAATGCCCACTCGATCTTATCAGCAGTCAAGGACCTCAGATGTGCGAGCCAAGCCCTAGTACCTGTAGGGAATTCAATACCTACTACTCGGGTTTCAAATTCTTCAATGCAACTCAATCCGTTCAAACCATAATTCATGTACCCAACCCGATGACAGAGGTGTTCTTGCATCTATAACTATAGTAACAAATTGCAACCCTGGAAGAACTTTCCCCCTTCCTGGCAGATAGTCAAAGCTCGATAGATTTCATATATGATTAGAGGGACCACAATGAGGTTGGCTTTCTTGATTGCAACATTGATCATTCCCACAAGACCTATCTCTATGTTCCCATCTTTCCGGGGATAGACCACAACTCCCAAGAAGGCTACCATGAAAGCTAAACCCCGCCTTGCATCCCATTTGTCTTTGTTTCCGGCATGGGTTAGACCTGTGTTTGGATCTTCAAAACCTCGGGAGTTGCGATATCGATGATACAAAAAATAGAGTGCGCAATATCCTTCTGATAGATTTTCGTCCTGAACATCCCGACTAATACTCACCAAATCCAGGAACCTGTGGGGAGATACTGGTCTTGGTGCCAATGGATATCGGCTTCTAAGATTTCCATTAAGGCCCGCATAACCTGCAACTTCCTCCAATGTAGGTGTGAGCTCAAAGTCAGAGAAACGGAACACATTGCGAGTTGGGTCCCCGAAAGGTATTAAAGCTTCAATTATGTCCATCCTTGGCTTGACGTTCAATAGTTCGACAAGGCCTCCCAGAACTTTTACCATTGTTTATCTACTACCCTTTTCTAGATCATTCCACCATATATGGAGCTTCAAGAGGATCTCCTTAAGGACTATGAAGGGTTTAATTTCATTCGTTCTCATCCTGCACATTTATTAAGGTGATTTAAAGACTTATTTGAACCTAAAAGAAGAAAAAGCAACATCATTTTTTCTCAAGATGAAACCTCAGCTTTGCGGATATGGCCTTTTAGCACTTTGAGAAAGAAGATTTTAAGGCTATGCCCGCAAACTGTTGAAAATGACCAAAGGTGGCTGTTCTTGCAAAAATAGCCTTCCGGCGCCCTTTTGGGGACATTCGGCTTATTTTAAGCAAAAATGGCATCACCCGACTTATTTGTGGCCAAAATTAAGACTTTTGTTGTTTTTGGGCTTTATTTTTTAAAAATGAAAGTTCGACCCGATGAGGGTTGCCTACGTATCCCACATCTGGTGGGAATCAAACTGGTGTAGTTCTGGCAGATTTGACAAAACCAACTATTTTTTTGAAAAAATCTTTCTTTTCTTTTTCTCAAAAATCTGGTAGAGTTTCAGTACTATTTGGATATTGGTTTTTCAAAATAGGTGACTACCCTCACTTAACCCTAGCATTGCTATTTCCTTTTCAACTCTATCCCATTATTCACTTGTCGGTCGACATGCAAATCCAAAGCAAATAAATGCACAAGTAGCAAGTAGGATGCCTTGGGATGGTCTTTTCATTTCAGGTCACCTGTCCTAGACGGACCCAACCACTGTGTTGAGTTCCCTATGTCAAATGCGCATGATGCAAACAAACGTTCCTGCTAGGGATCGGGCATGAGGCTTTGTTATACTAGGTTTAAAACCTGGGTTTATTGTTATACACCTGGCTTACCCGAGTGGACAACTCAAGCCGGGGGGGGCAGCGTACCGGGGATACAAAAGCTCCTCCGGCTTAGCAACATGTCCGAACCTCATTCTAAAATGGGATAAGACTCTAAACAGAAGAGAAGTCACGCGAAGTGCACCCTTCTCCATGATGTAGAAGACTCAGATAGAGGAAGGGTTTCATAGAAGTTTATATATACAATTCACCAAATATCAAAGCAGTAAAGCACTTAGCATATTCAGCATGAAACATGTAGAAAAATTAGATAAAACCAAATATAACAGTTACTCTAAGCTTGAATTCTTGAACCCTGAACCGAAATTCTGGGTTCGTTCCCTAGTAGAGTCGCCAGAGATGTCACACCTCCTTTTTTTACCACACCCCGTAAAGGGCATAATAAAGGGAGTTTTTCCAATTAAAGGACAATCAAAATGGGATTTATTTATTAAAAGATTCAGAGTCGCCACTTGAGAGATTTATGGTGTCCCAAGTCACCAGTTTCAAATCCCGAATCGAGGAAAGGGTTGACTCTGTATTACAGTCTGCGAACCAGAAATCCGAGTAAGAAATTCTGTTAACCCGAGAGAAGGTGTTAGGAATTCCCGAGTTTTGAGGTTCTAGCACGGTCACTCAACTGTTATTATTGGCTTATTATTTGATTTTAGTGCATGTTTCGCCTAAGGTGCAATTTTAAATTATTTACCGCTTTAATTAATTTTAAAGAAGATTGAACGTCGTCTAAAACGTGTGTTTGGATCGCATCACATGAAATGCACCCGCAATCCAAAATACATTTTATTAACCATTTTAGGATTTGGATTTGGGTCACATGAAATGCACACCCGAGTTTAGGAAGGTAAAATTATTAAATAATGCGCCTAAAGCAACTAACGCATTATTAACTTTGCGGGAGGCCATGAAAATTCGCTAAATGGCACATCCCGAGTTCTAAGTATTTTAAAGAAATAGATAAGGAGGTCCACCTAATTTGTGATATTATTGGCGCGTCGTACCTCGATTCCATTTTTTAAAGGGTATTCGAACTAAAGCACGGAGAGTCATGAACTATTATTGGTATCTAATATGGCACATCTTAGTCTATTTAAAGGATTCTAATTAATTAACTAAATCTATGTAAATAGATAATTGATTCTTTAGAGGTAACAGCGAGAAAATCCAAATTAAAAGAACAAACCTGCATCACATTATGAAAGAAAGCTGTCGAACTTAGGCCTAAAATTGAGCCCAGATTCGAAACATCAATAGGCTTAAACGTGGGACTCAATATCGAATCCCTACAGTGACGTGACCATGCACACAAACGAGTTCAACATTAGTATTGCCTCTATAGCCAACCACACAGACTTTTGACAAATAACAGATTTCAAAAGCAAAACTAGAAAAGTCCAATTTTAGCAAACAAATGGCAAGTGACCTCAACTTTCCAACCTTTTAATTAATTTGCAATAATGTATTGATAAAGCCTATTCAACTGGAACCAAAACCAACTTGAATACAATTTTACCAGACAATACCCCACGGATCCCAAACCAGGTCGAAACACAGATCAAAATACAGGCCATACTAAAATAAAAAAACTTTTGCACATATAACTTTAAACAACCTTCAACATCGCTTCAGATTCATTTAAAAATGCTAATGTCCAAGGTTCACCTAGTATTACAAAGTGAATTGTGGCTAAATCTTCTAAAAGTAAGCATGAAGAAAGAGGCAGTAGCTATTAAATTGACTAATAACATTGGTCATCAAGTTCCTATCATGACAGTTCCAGCACCTTACTTGAACATGCAGTAGTTGAACCAGAATAGACATAACAAGCCAAAACTCTGGCATAGTCCTAAAATAGATTACATAAACCATGCCCGAGTATAACAACGCTCAAGTAATTGCACTAATTTAAACAAATAAAACACATAATCAATCCCTAAACAATGAAGACCATTTTATTCATTATCTGTTTCATATACGATACCACTGTTACATCTCATACATGCTATTCAAGCTGAGGCATACCTGGAAATAGGAGAAAACAAAGATGAGGAATGAGCAGTAAGAACAGCAGGAATTAGCAGCAAAACAACTAGGAAAACAGACTTCAAACCCAGAAATGATGTGTAGTAACCCAGAATAACCAGTTAAAACAATTGACAACCCAACGAAACTTTAAGCCAGATTTAGCATACTCAATCTCAATCTATTTCAAACCCCAAAGCAAAGCAGAAACTGATTCAGAGAATGAAACTTTAAGATCCTAAAAAGCAATTCAAAGCAACATTTAAGATCCTAAAAAGCAATTCAAAGCAACAGTGTTTCACTCAAGTTTGCAACCACTTTTTTTGTATTTTTCTGATTTTCTATTCACTTCTCTATGAAACAGTAAATTTTGTGCAGTTTTCTATATTTTCTAAATTTTTAGATCTCAAAAATATGCCTTCTCCAACAAGGAAGAGTGCCTTTATAGGCCAGCAAATAGGGCAGCATTCAGGAACTAATAATCACCCCCTTAGTCCCTTTCCAATTTTTATTTTTGCTACTTAATTTCTAAACTTCTGACTTTCTTTCCAAGCTAAATAACCAAAACATCTGAAATATCAAAAGAACCCCTTACTAGAAGCTTCTATTTCTGTTACAGCAAGATTCCCTACCCCAATTTTTCCAAACTACCCTCTAAATGCCCTGTTTTTACCCGTGAAACCTTCCCCAAATGGGCCAAAGCTGACCCAATAATCTAAGCCCAATTTGGACAGGCCACTCTTAGCCAAATAGGTCAGAGACAAACCCAAAACCTAGGCGAGCATTCATCCAAGTGAAGAGGAAAATCTTGAAACTAAAATATCATTAAATAATTCCACAATTAACCTAATTGAATTACTGATTAACTCACAGCTAAGTCAGGAATCAATTAAGTTAGTAAATCAACAAAAGTAACTAAACCAAAATAAAAAACTAACAAAAGGAAATCAGGGACTTAACTCTAAAACTAAACAAAGTGAAAAACTTAGATTTTGAAAAGAAAATTAAACTACCAAAATTAAATACCAACCCCAAATTAATCTAACTAAATTTGAGTTTATTCTCAAAAGATAAAATCAGCCAACGCAAGATGAAAAAAGAAGAATCTCAAGAGACAAGATAGAAAGAAAAATGATGAAGGAAACACAGAATAAAAGAAAATTAAATCAAAGATGAATAAGAAATAGCTTTCACAGTTCGAGCCAAGAAGAAATAAAAGCAAATCGCATCTCCAAATCTTTGGATTTCTCTTCCAATCTGACCTTAATCGCATGTTCTCATAGAGAATAAGCGAATAGAATCATTTTGTACCAGTATCATCAGCAGAATCTCGACTCTGACCTCTAGGGTTCGACTATGATTTAAAATTTGAAGAACTTGAAGGTGATTCGAGGGTTATTAGCTATAGACTAGGGAAGAGAGGGTTGTAGAGATGGTTTGGCGTTAATTTGGTGGTGTTTGGGTGGTGGTGCCGCCGGCCACGGTGGAGGGTTCAGAGGCGGCGGCTAGGGTTTGGGATATTTGAGGGTTTCCAGTGGGATTTGGAAAAAAGTGATTGGATATTTGGGATGGGGTGGTGGAGAAGATTCAGGGGTCTATTTTTTGTGGTGATTAGTGACCGGCCACCGCCGTAGGGCGATCTCCGGCAGGCGGCGGCAATGAAAAGGTCTCTGATGAGGGAGCAGCAGGGTGGGAGAGATGAGTTCAGGGGGTAGGGTGTGTTAGGACACTTATATAATAATGGCTCTTGGCTTCCTAGCCGTTGGATCTTACAAACCTCGACGGCCAGTATTTGTTTAAAATGAAACGGCGTCGTTTGGACAGGGCGAAAGACTGGACGGTATTGGGGTATGGATTTGGGCCGGTTCAGGGGTGATTGGGATCGGGTCCTGGGTGGATTTGGTTTGGGCAGGCCCAAATTCAGATCTTTTTATTAAGAGTCTTAATTTCTTTTATTTTTTTTTCTTTTTCTTTTCTAATTAAAAACTAAAAATCTAAATTAACTCTAAAAAACTAAATTAATCTACCCAATTATATTAAACTCTAATTTATAATCAACACAATTAATTAAATACCAATTTAAAGGAAAACTAAACAAAATTCCAAGCTAAAATTAAGCAAAGCAAATAAATCAAATTTTTTGTGATTTTTGTATTTTTGTAAAACTCTAATTACTAATTAATCTAAAAAATAAAACTCTAATTACTAATTAATCTAAAAATATATAAAATTAAATCCTAAATGTGATGCAATGTATATTTTGGTATTTTTTTTATGAATTAAAAAATACACAGACAAAAATACAAACAATTAGCAAAAAAATGCCACAAAAATCCATAAAATTGTAAGTAATAAGAGAAATTATTTTGTTTTGAATTTATGGGAGTAATTCATATAAGGCAAAAATCACGTGCTCACACATAGCACCAATTGTCTGCTCTATTCTTACTGAATTTGAATCCTTCTTTATTAGTCGTACACTAATTTCTTTCCTTTTTTATCACTTGTTCTTACCGTTTGAGTTATCTACTCAATTAAATGGAGTAGTTGCCTTGATTGATTTTGAGTTCCATAATTACTAATGAACTTGACTTTTGAACTTTATTTTCTACTTTTTTCAATCTATAAATACCTTAGTCTTTTATTAACAAAAAACACAAACTCTTGGTTCAAAAAACTCTCCCTCTCACATTTAAAACTTCTTGCCCTCTTTTTGTGCTACTACTCTAAGTTAGCCGGCTGCAAGCCAAGCCTAACCATTGTATTTTCCTGCTCTTTCACTTTTCTTGCTATCTTCATTACTGGTATGTTCTAGTTTCAATTCAAAGTTCAAACAACAATATGACTCTTTTGTTGCTTCAGTTCATTTCATTTCTAGTTTGCTTCTATTTGTGGTTTTGCTATGAAATTTGTAGTTAATATGTTTATATTATTAGCATGTTATGAAATTTCCTTCTTTTAGAATCAGTGTATTACCCCCTCTGTGTTGTTTCTGAGCATGTCTATCCCATTTATCTCTACCTGTTATGTGCTTACCATTATATGCTTCAGGTATCCCAAATCCCTTGACCCCTGTTTGTGACTACTGAACTTGCTTGGCCCTATGACTCCTGGCTATCTATGAACGCATCTTAAAGGAGTTATGTTTGGACTTTTTTTCATTACTCCAACCTCTTTTCGAACTGCCTCTATGGTTTTTACTAAATTACTTTCGAACAAACTTCCTTTTAATATAGTTTTTCACTAAAACCTTTCAACTTGTGTCAAGTACTTTCACTTTACTCCTAGATAAATAAGTTTTTCCCCCTCCAGTATGTGTACTGGCTTGGGATCCTCTTGAAAACCCACTGAACTCTGGCATACTGAGGCTGGCCCTTCCACACTGCACTTATTCAATTTGGTTACCAAGTCTAGGTATAAGCACTGCCCGGGATCCTTGAGATCCTTAGGGAACTTTGATGCACCTGGACTATAACATTGTCTATGGAATTGAGGCACTTGAAGCCATTGGAGGCTTTGAAAATCTGGGCCTAATTAAAGGCTCCCTATAGAATAGCTTCTTATTTTTACTTATATAATTCATTCATATGGTATGTAATAATTTGTAAATAGATATTAGGGTAATTAGTAAAAAAAAATGGGTAGTTACATGTTTTTTAACGACCCGACCGGTCATTTTGAACTTTTGCACTTTGATCGCTAGCTCTCGGGCATGACTTGCCCCGTATGATGTATTATGACTGATGTATATCATTGGTTTTGGTTTTTACGGAAATCGGTATGAATTCGAAAGAACAATCTCAGTTGAAAGCTTTGAATTTGAAAGGTTTGACCAAGAGTTGACTTATTTGTATATGAGCTCGGATTGGAATTTTTATAATTTGGTTAGCTTCGTTGGGTGATTTAAGACTTAAGAGTGTGATCGGAATTGGTTTTGGAGGTCCGGTGTAGAATTAGGCTTGAATTGGCGAAGTTAGTATTTCGACAAATTCCGGTTGATAGGCGAGATTTTTATATCGGGGTCGGAATAGAATTCCGAGAGTTGTAGTAGCTCCGTTATGTCAGTTGGGATGTGCGTGCAAAGTTTCAGATCATTCGAACGAGGTTCGGTAGACTTCTTGATCGAAAATGTGTTTTTAGAGTTTTTGAAATTTTTAAGTTTGAATCCGATGAAAAATTTGTGTTTTGATGTTTTTTTGAACGTTCTGAAGATTGGAAAAAATTTGAATGATGTTTTAGGATTGGTTGGCATGTTTGGTTGAGGTTCCGGGGGGCCTCGGGTGAGTTTCAGGGTGGTTCCGGACCATTTTTAAGCTATTTTTAGCTGCTGGATTTTGGCTACAGCAGTGTTCTATGCGATCGCGGGAAATCAGACGCGATCGCGATGAGTAAAATGTGAAAAAAATCAGTGCTTTGCGATCGCGTACAGTGTTTCGTGATCGCGAAGAACAAACATTTTATTGTGTTGATCCCATTTTGGAAGCTTATATCTCACAATCTATAAGGAATTTGGAGATGATCCAAAAATCAAAATTGTATCCCTTTGTATCTACCTTTTAGAAATGTAAAGTAATTGGAATTTCAAGTTTTGTACAAAATATTATGGTGGTTACACTATAGGCTTTCCGGGAAGGTCTCTAATACATAGTGCTGAATTTGGAAGACTAGATCTCGTAATGTATAAGGATTTAGGGAATGAGCAACATATTTAATTATATCCCTCGTGTCTAGTTTTCATAACATCAAACCATTTATCATTTGGAGTTGTGTGCAAAAAGTTATGACCATTATACTGGAGGCTATCCAGAAGAGCTGGGAATTGTTCTTTGCGATTGCAAAGCATTTTAGAAATTAATCACTAATTTGGCATTTGGTTATTTCCACCGAGATTTTTAAGTTATGAAGTGTTTATGATTATTGTTTTGCCCAAGAGGCTGTTTTACGAACTATGCTTTGCCCGAGGGGCCAATTATGGCTTTAAATCTCTATTATTATTTTAAATGGTACTGAACCCCTACTAAAACTGCTGGAGAGTATTTCAAAAATGATTTTTACTAAAAGTTGGATCTTAAGAAGGAAGGTTGACTCGTATTATGATCTAAAAGCCTGTTGTGCTTATTGAGCCTGACGTAATTGTGGATTCATTGTTTCCTACTGCTCAGTCTTTATTTACTCTTATTACTTACTGGGTTGGAGTACTCACATTACTCCGTGCACCTCATGTGCAAATTCAGGCATATCAAAAACCGGTAGTGGGTGTTGATTTGCTCAGACGCGGAGTCATCAGATTTAGCAGGCGGTTGCGTGATGTTTGCAGCACTGCTCCCTTCCTCACATTGCTATTACTGTAACTACTACATTATTTTAGACTTTTTGTTGTATCCAGACCTTGATAGATACTCATGACTAGTGACACCCCGATGTCGGGCTTCTATTTTTATTCCGCACTATTATTTCAGAAGTTATTATGAAACATTGTTTAATTAAAGGCTAAAAAATGACTCTTAATTCTTAAGGGCTTAATGTGAGTGTTGTGTCGGCTGGCCTTGTCTTCACGAGAGGCGCCATCAAGACCGAGCCAGTTTGGGTGTCGTGACAAGTTTGTGGGAGTAATACGTATAGAAATCATACTCATAGGAATTTACATTTTTTTTTGATTGCTTTAACAAGTAGAAGTCATGTTTATAGGGCTTTGCATCTTGTTGTGCTTATCTCGCCACGCAGAAACAATGCCTATAAGTCTCATGGACTAGTTTGCATTACCAGAGATTTAGGGTAAGGGCTCCAAATAACCTTTAGGTGAAGGTGATAGGCACCCCTCGCGGTCCATAATGGTGGGTCCCGGTCGAACTTATACTAATATGAACTAGTCATTTTACTAGATAAACTGTTTCACCATGTATTTACAAGTAAAGACATGTTTTGACATTCTAAGCACATATATGATTCAAGTAATGAAACAAGGGAAAAGTGTAATGACCTGACCGGTCATTTTGAGCTCTAACATGCCATTCAGTAGTTTAAGGTCATGAGCAGCTTCATTTTGGGTATTATGACTTGTACGTGTGGTCGGAATTGAATTTCGGGAAAATTCGGAGTTGATTTGGAAAGAGAATTCTTATTTCAGAAGCCTTAAGTTGAAAGAATTAGCTAAGATCAGAATTTTGAGTAAACGGCCTCGGAATCAGGTTTTGAAGGTACCAGCAGGTTTGTATAACGATTTTGGATGTGGGCGTATGCCCGGATCGGGTTTTGGATAACTCGGGAGTGTTTTGGTGCCTATTGTGGAAGTTAGCATTTTGGAAGAAATTTCATAAGTTTGGCTTGAAGAGCATTTCAGTGTATCGATGTCCATTTGGGATTCTGAGTCTGAGAGTATCTCCGTATGGTGATTTTGGAGTTGGGAGAGCAATCCGAAGTGAATTCGGAGGTCTGTGGAGCATTTTGGAGCCGTTTGGCTAAAGATAGAAATTTGAAGGTTTTTGAAAAGTTTTGACCGGAAGTGAAATTTTTTATATCGGGGTAGGAATCCAATTCCCAAAAGTTGGAGTAGGTCCGTAATGTTGAATATGACTTGCGTAAAAAATTTGAGGTCAATCGGACGTGATTTGATAGGTTTAAACATAAAAATTAGAAGTTTGAAGTTCTAAAGTTCATAAAGCTTGGATTGGAGGTCGAGTCATGATTTTAGCATTGTGTGAGGTGATTTGAGGACTCGAGAAAGTCCTTGTTATGTTTTTGGACTTGTCCGGGTGTCTGATTTTGAGCACCGGGGGCTCGGGTGAGATTCGGGATAGCTTCGGAGTGATTTGCTAAGAAATAGGATCGCTGGTGCTGGTATGATCGCAATTGCGATATATTGGTCGCAAATGCGACATCGCATTTGCGAACTTGGGCATCTGGGGGATTGTTCACATCTGCAACGATTGGGTCGCTTTTGCGAGGCCTGAAGGGTTCGCATATGCGAAACCCTTATCGCATTTGCAAAATGGGCCAAATCAGTCGGGGGTCACATTTGCAATGGAGTCTTCGCATTTACAAAGCTCTAATTTGCGATCTTCTAGTCGCAAATGCGACGATGGTTGGAGCGATGCAGGCTTTGCATTTGCAAGGTTTTTGTCACAATTGCAACTCTCACATTTGCGAACCTGGTGTCGCAAATGCGACATCAGAGGCCTGTGTCCAGCTATTAATTTCAAGACTTAGACCATTTAGCTCATTTTCTTCATCCTCCCAGGTGGTTTTTGGAGCATTTGGAAGAGGGTCCTCACCTAGCACTTTGAGGTAAGTAATTTCTACAAAACATGACTTAAATACATAGATTATGGGTAGATTAACATGTGAAAATTAGGGAAAATCAAAGGTTTTAGATGAAAAACCTAGAATTCGGTAAAAACAAGATTTAACCACGAAATATTTTAGGGAATGGAGTAAAAATCATATATTCTTGATCCTTAGGTTATGGGTAACAACTTTCTTCAAAAATTTCCGAAATCAAGGCACGTGGGCCCGGGGGTGAATTTTAGAAACCTTGCATTTAGGGTTGGGAAATTTGTTTAATAATTAGAATACGAACTTTTGAGCATGTATTGTCTAGTTCTTAACCTATTTGAATAGTTTTGGATCGCTCGGCTCTGAATTGGAGGTTTGAGCGCTTTCTTGAATCGGAATATAGGCTTCGGAGCGAGGTGCGTCTCCTTTCTAACCTTGTAAGAGGGAATTGTCCCCATAGGTGAATTGATTCGCTATGTGCTTCTGTTTGTGGGGACTACGTATGCACGAGGTGATGAGAGCCCGTGTGTAGCTACTATTATGCTATTGTCCAGGTAGTCTAGGACCCAAAAATATGCTATACTTGGATTAATTGTACACTTATGGACAGCCCGAATTGCTTAAATCACATCGAATCAGTAAATGAATTTCAAAAAGGGATTAAACTTCTTTTTCTTAGATTGTTAAAAGAGAAGTTGTTTTTATTTGGATAAATTCTTTATTGGCTATCTGAGCATGTTTTTCTATGTGTACATGCGTCGTATGTATGATTCACGAGCAGGGTGATTGTTTATTTTATATTGACTGCGTCCCATGGATATTTCGCGAGCGGGGTAATAGATACATCTATGGTTCGCGATGTTCGACCCTCGGCAATGCACAATTTATTATCTGTTGGATCGGGCCATATGCCTCGGTATTATTTGTGCATGATTGTGTTGCTTGCCTTGAGGTTATTTGAGATTGATATTTGCTCTCCCCGACTTGAGATAATTGGAAGCTAAGGGGTTATGAACCCAGAGACCCCTACTATAAAAAGGAACATTCACCTGTTCGTGATTTACTTGAAGTTACTGTCATTTTTAATAAATCCATAGTTATTCGTATTAATAATCTGTCATTATTGGACCACTAGTAAGTGTCGAAGTCGACCACTCGTCTCTACTTCTTCGAGATTAGACGGGATACTCATTGTGTACACATTATTTTCGTTCCCATGCTACACTTCTATACATTTTTGTTGCACATGCATATGCATCTCTAGTGGCCTAGTGGGCATAGTAGCTTGGTTGACAGGGAGACTAGGTTAGCTGTATTTCCCTGAGACGACCCATAGCTAGTATAGACTCTCTCTGGATTTTATTTATTTTCTGTCCAATTTGTATTAAGGATGGTTTTTGTATTGTATTGCTTCTTAGAAATAGCTCATGCACTTGGGACACAGGGTTCTAGGGATGTCTATGGGTTTATTCAGACTTTTATGAGTTATTAAATGTGTCATTACTTATTCAGTGAAATTGTCTATGTGTTGTTTTAAAATATATTAAACAAGCAATTTCGGAAAAATATAAAACGGGAATTTAATTAAGTATTTTGGTTGGCTTGCCTGACAGCGGTGTCCGGCGCCATCACGACCCTTAGTAGATTTAGGATCGTGACAACATGGTATTAGAGCACTAGGTTCCTAGGTTCTCACGAGTCATGAGCAAGTTTGGTAGAGTCACGCGGATCATTATAGAGACGTCTGTACTGTTTTCACTTTATATAATTCACTTTGCTGTAAGTGTATACTTTCTCCAGTCCAAAATAAGTGATTTTTTGGTTTTTTTTTATCCAAAATAAGTAATTTTTTTAGATTTTAAGAATGAATTAATTATTTTTTCCTACATTACCCTTGGAGTAAATATATTGGAGTATGTGTTAGGAGTATTTATGTGAAAAGATAACAAAGGTTAATATAGTTAATTTCATTGCTAATTAATGCTAAAAATATATTTTTTAATCCGTGTGAAAACAGCCAAAAAAATCACTTATTGTATATAACTATATATACTCCCACCTTTACTTTTTCCTTCTCCTGCTCCCAAGAAGAAAAGCAGCACGGAGTCCTGAATTGAATATTAAAGAAAGAACAAAATAGATAATTATTGGAAACAAACTTTCAGGACTTAAGCCTCTGAACATTTTATAGAATTACAAATAAAAAAGAATAAATGGAAATATTTCATCACAATTATATACTATATACTACTCCGTAGGACTAAATTTTTCTTTTTTGACATTTCCATAATACCACTAAAGGAAATGGGAAAAAAAGGCTGCGGAACTGTTAGGAGTATTTCCCTTATTTATTCCTCATCGTGTGATTTGATTCCTTGAGGCTCATACCCTTGTTTCGTTCCTACTCAATCTTACGCAACGCAAACTGCTGGTTATAAATTGAGAATTGAAGGATTGTAATGGTACTACGAATGTGGTACGGGGTGTTTTCCCCTGCGGGGTTGTTTGACCTATTATCATCACCTTGTGGAAGGATATTCTATCGTTTCAGCTCAGTGGCGATACTTTTGAGAGCTCTGAGGCTAGGCACAGAATGCCATTAATCTTATGAACGATTATTCTGCAGTATTGATATGATGGTAGGATGTTTGCCTATGTGTCGGGGCAGTAAATGATTTGAAGGGAAGTTTACTCAGTCCATGACTTAGAAATTTGGTATTTCATTCCCAGCAGGGGAAAGGCAATCGGAATAAGAATGATCAGATGTGGGCTAGTGGAGTAATGAGACTTGGTATTTGCGAGCGTGGTGGAGTAATGAGACTTGGTATTTGCGAGCGTGGTGGAGTTTTCTTCTATGATGAGGTGTCGTTGTCCTAATTGAACGTACTAAGTTCGCCGGTGTTATGATCTTCTACAATTCGCCTTTGGGGTAAAATATTGTGAAATAGTATTAAAGAGGCGACTGTTAGATATAGCAAGGTGCGGTAGTGAAGGATTGAATCAGTGTTCCTAAGGTCGACGGTTCGAGGAAGATGATCTTCGAAAAAGTTTAAAGTTCGCAGCAATTGTGGGTTCAAGTGCCACGGAGATAGATTTTATTTAAGGCAACAATTGAGCAACAAAGTATGAGGAAGGACATGTGGGAAGTGTCAGGTGGTGTTTAAAACTTCTAGAAGGCCAAGTATAAGAAGCGCAGGTCGAGTAGCTGATTAAAGAAGCGAGTTTGCCCAAAGTGGGAGAGCGGCGAAGTTGCATATGGGCTTGGTGGTAGGATGACTACGCACCTTAAGGAGAGTTTGGAACTCTTGGGAATTTTTATGATTGATGATTGGAGTGTACGGATCTAATTTAAGGTATGGGCTATTATACGGCAGGAGATTTGATATAACAGAAGGGAGTTGCTTGAAATGAAGAAAGATACAACATAACTTTGAATTGGAAGGATGTTGCCGCACGATTAATTGACATCCACGATGGGTGAATGGACTTGTGCAGCTAGAGAGTGAGCTCGGACTAAAGTGGGTTATTCCCTATGAGTAGGTTAGCGATCGCGTGGTTGGTGAAGCTTCTACAAAGTATTTTATTGGTAATACAGCAAAGAGATTGGTCGTGCAAATGTGGTTGATGATTGAAATATAAAAAGGAGGTTTTACATAAGGATTCTGAGAATTTTGGTGATTGATTGCGCGAGGTTATGTCAATAAAAGATTAAGAATCCCGCTAAAATTCCAGAATTTGTGTTATAATGGCTTAGGGCTAAGTTGCAGAGTCCCACCGCCTACGATTAAGGATGTCCTGGTTGACTACTTGCGGGGTTTCTGATTATTAGCATATTGATGGGTTACTTCTACTACCGAAAAGAACATAAGTGGTAAATTGAGCAAAGGAATTGTTAAAGGTGTACTATGGTTGGCCTTATTGGCTCATGTGCAGACTCGAGGAAAGGTGCAGGGTCTACGTCTTGTATAAATGTGGGTTTAAGGGAAGTGATTATGTCGGGTGCTCCGTCGGGAGAGTATGTTTCTGCTAGAAGAATCATGGAGTTGATTATATTCGGCCTAAGTCAGAGCGAGTGGCTCTCAATAACGGTCCTAGTGAATTCAAAGGTTTAAAATGCGGTGCACAGAGATTCAAGCCCCCATTGTGTTTGAGAATCGGGCTTGTGAAGCAGCTTATGATAAGAGGATCAAAATATTCCATGATATTTTGATTTGCAGTGTAGCATTGAGAAGAAAAGGAGGGAAAGACTTCGGATTTGTAGAGGAATTATCAGAATGGATGTGCCAGTCGAGATGCAAATATGCGCACAAGGAAGGTATGAAATAGTTCGTGGTATTTGAGACATCATGGTCTCGTGAGTTAAGGTGACTTGAATGGAGTTATTATTATTTCTGAGGCAATCAAAGATTGATTGGTTAGCCATAGTTGAAATGGAATATTGGTGGTAGTGATCAGTTCCTTCAACGTGATCAAGTTATGCAAGTGAGTTGTGTCAGTGTGTATGAGGCTTGTCAGCTGTCGTAATCAATGTTATTCAGAAGTATCCTACTGTTATAGCCTGTTATGCGTAGGCGGATCCCGGAAGGGATATGGTGGCTTAAGACCACTTCTGTTACTTTTTGGAAATTCTACATTTTATAGATAATTGAATATTTGAATTAGTAGTGTGCTCTTGGATTGAAAAAGCATAACTATTGCAATTCTTCTCTTTTCTTTGGCGGGATAAAGAATATTCCTTGTTTAGTATCCCTCCGTTCCAATTTATGTGAACCTGTTTGATTGGGCGCGGAGTTTAAGAAAAAATGAAGAATTTTAGAATTTCTGGTCCTAAATAATTCAAAAGGGGGCCCAGAGTATATGTGTGGTTATAAAAGGTTCTCAGTAAGGGTAGAATTGTAAGTTTAAGCTAAATAGTTTCCAAATTTAGAAAAGCGTCATTCTTTTTGGAACGGACCAAAAAGAAAATAGATTCACATAAACTGAAATGGAGGGAGTACGTTAGATTTCTTCAAGCGAATATGATTAAAAAATAAAAGTTTGAAGGCAAATGAACCAAGTTACTTTGTAGTTCGAAGTTAATGCCCATATGGAAGGTTTCTTTCGTAGCGTCAATTTTGAAATTCAAATGATTGCCTTACGGCAACTACAAAATGAGCAGTTTCCCATTGGACACAAAACCGACTGAACATAACCGAAAACCAACCGAACTGAAGTTTCAAATACCAAACCAACCAAATTTATATTGGTTCAGTCATCGTTACACCAAATCAATAATCGAAAATCGAACAAATCGAACCGAACTTCTTGCAAACCTCACTGCACCGGCTGATGCCCACCCCTAGCGATCGGGTCGGATATGGGAGGTTGAAAATGCATAATTGTAAAACAAATAAAATAGCCAAATCGGCCCATATTTTATACGGATTGAAAACGATATAACCGGCGGATAATATGGATATTTATTTTATTCATGATTTCTTGAATATGATCACTTTTAAGAGAATTCATAGTCTCCCAAAATTGAGGAACATCCACTAATCTTAGGTAGGCGGGCGGGCGCCGCTTTTCCCATATATGGGGTTGCCTTCGCCCCTTTTGGAGATTCCACTAATCTTGAGCAGTTATCCTCTTACATATAGTTCTTCTTTCTCGCACCAATTTTCTTTATACTCAAAGCTTTCACCAAAGCCTTCACTTCCCTCTTCCTTCGTTTTGCTATAGCCATGCCTGCTATGCCCGAATCCTCTTTGCAAGGAGAGAAGAGCTTCGTATCTGGGCACTTAGCCTTGGGAGCGAGTATCCCGCTAAACGAGACTCCCAATGTCTGAGGTTATCGGGATTACACCTCGAAGCCCATTTCTTCAATAGGAGAGGATCATCGCTAATTGGTGAGGAGAGATGGTGGATGGGGAGAGAAGGTAGTATTGCATGTACTTCTCATGGGAGAGAGCGTTATGGACCATGCTGAAGGGTTTTTGAACGTGTATACGTATCCCTTCACGCTAGGTCCTCCTGATAGGATTGTCCTTGACTTATGTCTAGAGTATCGGGTTAACTTGGCGCATATGCACCCGTCATTTTGGCGAAGTGTTGATGATGAGATTTTCTGCAGAGAAGGCGGGGCTTGAGTTCACGCTCAGTTATCTTATCAGGCTGTACCGGCCTTTTAACCATCGAGGTTTGTTAACCTTATGATGCCGGTCAACCACGCCTTTCGTCGTTGATGATGAGCAAGACGGAGATAAGGAGTGGATGAGTCGATTAGTCCGAGTACAAACCGTCGATATTATTTCCGTGGAATTTATGCCATTCCCTGAGAGATGGAATTATACATTGTAAGTGGTACACTCGTGCCTTATTAGTTTTTTTTTATGGCGAAGGCTGGCTTCGTAAGTGCGCTTGCTTTTCTTTTTCTTCAACAATTTCATGGACACTGGGCGACATTCCTGATCTACCAAATTGTGTTCGGAAGTTGGCGACCCACTTGACTTGCGGTGGGCATAAGTGGCGAACTTTTTTCGAGGGCAGATGGGAAGCAAAGCATCATGATACATGTTGTGCAATTTTTCCTTTCTTCTTTTTCATTTGGGAAGGCACTTTCTCTTATCTACGCACTAATCCTGATGTTGTAGGCATCGGGGAGCCTTCCGAGGCGAGGTCGTGCTCCCTTGGAGAGGGGGAAGGGTTGCTTGCTTCTGAGCTAAAAAATGATAACAATAAGTAAGAGATACCTTTCTACGACAACGGTGCTTGAAGCAAGGTGAACCTGAATCGGCGGCCCAGAGTAGATGTATTGACTAAGCCTGCTGCGCCCGTGATTTCCTACTTTGGAAAGGCAGTTTCTCCACTGCTGTCGTCCCCTTTTTCCGTCGAAGGTACTTCAAGGGGTCATATGTGCTGAGCGATCGTGCCTCAAACGGGGTCGACTCTTTCAAAGCTTAGGGAGCCAAGCTAGAAGATGTGTGCTTGACCTTCGAGGAAGCCCAGCGGCTTCACTACGCGGTGAGTATTGGTACAGGCTTTTCGAGTTTCGTTCCTTCCTGTCCTTATTGGGTTTTCCTCTACAGGATTTTGACAAGCTTAAGTCCTAGCTGCTTCACCATGAGGCCAGGCTGCGGAAAGCTTTGGATGTGGAGAAATTCCTTAGGCTCCTTTGCAAAGAAATGGAGGGTGAGCTGGCACGCCTACAGTATGAGGCGAGTCAGAGCTTGAATTATGAGAGCTATTTGAAGGAGCAGGTAGTTTTATCTCCAAGCGAGTGCATATTCTTTCTCCTAGCTCCTAAGGCTAGTTTTTCATTTATTTCAGTTGCAAAAAATAATGGATGACTCGGAGCGCCTTCGAAACGAAGTTGGCCGAACCAAGCGCGAGTGTGATGAGTTAAAGTCTCAGGCGGATGTTCAAGCTTCCACGGAGAAGGGTGCTCTAGGCAAAGCCTCTGCCCTTGAGGTTCAACTTCACTTAGCTCGTGATAATAGCTTGGTTCGAACAGATACAATTACGAAGCTCGAGTCTCAGCTTGTGAAGATAATGGCCGAGGTTGTGGACGCCCCGGCTAATGCCACAATGAGCCGAAATAAAGCTGATCCGAATGTGGTGGTTTATTTGAAGGACGATGTTGATGCTCAAGCTGAGCTGAGGAGGGTTCTCGACCGCGAGGGCAAGAGAAAGGAATATGGTCGGTGTAAATCCCGAAGGAAAACCATCGAGGAGATCCATGTTAGGGGTTTTGACCTCTCGGGCGAGCGAGGGTGGACGAGCATGGTGCTCAGTTACTTCTGCCTGACACCGAGGAGAGCGAGGATGAGACCGTCTGGCCATAAACCCCAGGGGGATGTAGATTTTACTTTCTGATTCTGCATAGAGCATTTTCAAAGCACGTTTGTAATCAGAGTTTGTGTTTTTTTCGCATGTATGTATGAAGAATAAACTTCGCGGTTTTGTTTTTCCTGCATTTATTTTTTACTTAATTTTAGTCAGGTGAACTGATCTTTGAGTTGAGAAGAATATTAAGATTCGTGGTATGGCCCTGGGGCTTTTAGGATGGCCCATGGGCTCTTACGCGCTTGGTCGATGCGACCTCTTAGTATAAGCCGGCGACAACGACTCTTACGTTTTTGCTCTTAGGGAGATTTAGTTAACTGTTTTAGGTTTGGTCTCCGAATCTTGTTTCGACTCGAGCTAATTCGACCCTCACGTTTTGGAATTTAAGGCTGGCCCTTAGGCTCTTGCGCGTTGGGTCGATACGATCTTTTGTGTGTGGGCTGATGACAGTGGCTCTTATACCTTGGGTCGATACGACCTTTTATTTGTGGGCTCGCGACAATGGCTCTTATGCCTTGGGTTGATGCGACCTTTTATGTGTGGGCTTTATTTTTCCCTCGATAAGGATAGTATTTGCCTGACTCTTCGACGGTTTAAAAAACCCCGATTGCGAGTAGTTATATGGCGATGATCGAGCACCTCGAGAGGATTGACTCTGGAGCTGATTATCTCAAAGCCATTGTTTAGGAGCTGACACGGTCGAAGCTCTTTTGCCTATATCGAGGGTAGCCTGTTTAACCGGTTCTTTTCGAAGTAGAATTGAAGTAATTGAAGGCCTATGATTTTGTAGCTATAGACATGTGCTTTTTGACTCTTCCCAAGATTTTTTATATTTTAGTATGAAATATTTAATTTAGGCCTAATATAGCTTTTTAAACTAATTTTTACTCTTTTACTTTATTTTATTACAAGAAAAAAAAATTACAAAAAATAGTTTCATTAATGTTTTGTAGTCATTTTAATCTTGAAAAATACCAAAAATAGGTTTATTTTAATGGTCAGTCTTATTTTAATGGTTATTTTACTTCAATAGTATTAATTAATAAATGAGATTGTATTTTAGTCTCGCTCGCGGGGAAAGAATAAAACTTGGGTTCGAGCAGCCCATTTTAGACCTAATTTTTGGATCTAGCGCATAATTCCCAAGCCCATAATTCCTAAGCCCATACCCCTAACCTAAAAAAACCTATAAAACAAAGGACTTAGAGACTAACGCCTGAGGCCTGAAAATACATAAAAGATTATACAATACCTAAATTAGAAATATACACTCTAAAAAGGAGATCCGCCGTTTCTGGCAAAAAGAGACCCCTACCCCCTAAAGATCATCGTCCTCATACCACCCCAAACGACCCCCATCGATTCACCTTCTTCTTCGAGAACCAGCCATGAAAGGAACCTAATAGAGAGAAGAAGCAACCGCAGACCTAAGCTAAAAAGAGAAGGCAGCCATTGAACATACACAAGACCCTTTCAGCCTGATCTTCTCCATGAAGAGAAAAGAACAGACCCTTCAACCATCCTTCTCGCCGGAACATGAGATGAGCGATTAAGGACACCACCCAATCTTCAACCAAAACTCGCCTGAGAACCAGCTGCATACCAGCTAAACCCAGCAACATTACAGACATTTGCTGTTCCTCCAAAACATTAACTTTAATTCATTTCTAAGAAACAATCGAAATGGAGTAGCTCAAGCATTCGGGTTCGACGCAAAATTTTCTAGTGCTGGGTCGGAATTCGAGGTTGCTGTTCGAGGTTCAAATGCAAATCTTGTTTTCCAGTCAAATATTTTGAGGTAATAGAGGTTTACTTCTTCCCCATCTGTTTCAATTTATGCTATTCTTCTATGGTGGTTCAATGAAAATATTTGTGTGGATTGCTTGCTGGTGGTACCTCAAGGACAAAGTTTAGCTTTTAATTGAGATTGCATTATTTGTTGTGCTGCATACTAGTATTGTTCAGTTAACACAAAATTAATGTTCATCTATACTTGTTTAAATCGCATTCTTATACTAAACTGTCAGCCTTGAAGGTATTTAAAATGGAAATAAAGCTTGGATTATTAGGATGGAGTGGCGTTAAAGGTTCTGTGAATTGATTTGTGTTGCTTTGTGTTCATGGCTGTGCTATGTCTTGGTTTCATTCTAAATGTCCAATTTAACGTCGGTGCAAGAACATAACTTGGGTCATCGGTTTGTTTCAATTCCTCATACTACATTGCTTTCTCAGAATGATTAGTAACTCAAAAATGTACTTACTTTCTTCAAATTAATCCATAGTCCTAAACTTAGGAACTGAACAAATGAACTCATAAATATTGTAGTTTGCTTTAGGCACGCATTTAAATCATTACGACTACGAGTACGGTTCCCGTAGTGTAGTTGTGACATCAAATTAGTTAAATATGAATATCCGTAGTTCACTTAGTTGAATGCTTTTCCTTTAATAAATTTGAGGTGTGCCATCCAATCACCTAGTCCATGGCCCTCACATCGATATCTTAACTAATCTAAAAAAATGCCCCGAGCTCTCGTAGTTTTCTTTAGGCGCGTTTAGTTAAATATTTATCAGGGCTACGGGTACGGTTCCCGTGACGTGGTCGTGGCACTTAATTTCTAAAAATCTGGGGGTATATTTATGTGACCCAGCCACAATTTAATCTTGTTAATGAAAATGAGCATGTTGTAGATCGTGGGTACGGTTCCCGTGACATGATTCGCAATATGCAATACTAATTTATTAAAAGCAGTTTAAAAAGAATAAAATGCACATAGGTTTCAAGGATGTTTTAAAATAAAATAAATAGGCCAATAATAATAAATAAGCGACCATGCTAAAACCACGGAATCCGGAAATCCTAACACCTTCTCCCTGGTTAACAGAATTCCTTACCCGAATTTCTGTGTTCGCGGACTGTAAACTAAGTCAATCTTTCCTCGATTCGGGATTTAAATCGGTAACTTGGGACACCATAAATTATCCCAAGTGGTGACTCTGAACAATAAATAATAATCTTGTTTCGATTGTCACTTTAATTGGAAAAAAACTCCCCATATACCCCTTCTGGGGTAGGAAAAAGGAGGTGTGACAGCTCTAGCGACTCTGCTGAAGATAAGAACCCAGAATCATTGTTTTAGGGTTCAAGAATTCGATCTTAGGATAATTGTTATATTTGGATTTATTTATTATTTGGTTTTATTACATGTATGGGCCTAATGTCCTAAATGTTACTTTTTTTACCCGCTTTGATATTATCAACTATTCCCGTTATGTAATTGTGCTACTTAATTTCAAAAATTGGGGGTACATTTATGTGACTCGGCCATATTTAATTTTGTTAATAAAATAAAGATGTTGTAGACCATGGGTACGGTTCCCGTGACATGATTCGCAATATGTAACACTAATTTATCAAAAGTGGTATAAAAAGAGTAAATGCACGTAGGTTGCAAAGATGTTTTAAAATTAAATAAGTAGGCCAATAATAATAGTTAAGCGATCGTGCTAAAACCACGGAACCCGGGAATGCCTAACACCTTCTCCCGAGTTAACAGAAATCCTTACCCGGATTTTTGTGTTCGCGGACTGTAAACATAGTCAATCTTTCCTCGATTCGGGATTTAAACCGATGAATTGGAACACCATAAATTATACCAAGTGGCGACTCTAAATTTTAAATAGAATAATCCCATTTTGATTGTCACTTAAATTGAAAAAAAACTCCCTTAATACCCTTCCGGGGGTAGTAAAAAGGAGGTGTGACAGCTCTGGCAACTCTGCTGGGGACCAGAATCTTTGGTTCAGGGTTCAAGAATTCGAGCTTAGAATAACTGTTATATTTGGCTTTATTTATTATCTGGTTTTATTACATGTTTGGGCCTAATGTGCTAAATATTGCTTTTTTACCCGCTTTGATATAATCTGAACGGTATATAAACTGCTACAAAACCCTTTTCTTCTCACCTTCGGGGATGTGCACGCTTGAGTGAATCCTTTTCTGTTAGTGTCATATCTTAAATTAAGAAGAGGCTCGGGCAAGTTACAAAGCCGAATTTTCATTTGGTTCCCGGTACGTAGCCCCCCTCGACTCGAGTTGTCAGCTCGGGTACACAAGTCTAGAAAAACATACCTAGGTTTTGAACTTAGAATAACTCAGCATCATGTCGAATCCCTAGTAGGAATGCTTGGTTGCATCATTTGCATTTTGACTTTGGGGACTCAACATAGGGATTAGGTCCATCTAGGACAGGTGTACCCAACGAATAAAAGACCATCATGATGCATCATATGTGCTACATATTGCAATTTTTAAGGGTAAGCGAGGTCATTTGGCGGACCAATGAGGTTTGAGGATAAATGAGAAAAAAAGAGGGTGAAGTATAAAAAAATAAAGCGAGTAGGCCCAATTATGTTTTCTATCACATTTTTGTTAAGAAAAAAAGAGCTTGAAAATTAAAAAAAAAAAAAAGATTTTGCACTCTTTCATCATTTTCCGAAAATCAGAAAATAAAAAAAAAAGGAAAAAGAAAAGAAAATCAAAAAAGAGTTTAAATGTTTCATCGTTTCTAAAAAAAAAAGACAAAAATATATATTCTCTAAATTAGTTGTTTTTTTATTTCTCGCCCGTATCCAATCTACCTGAACTACGCATACCCGATTCTTGTCTTTCGGGGCGTGATACGTAGACAACCCACATAGGGTCCGGTCTTCCTAGTAAATCTTAGGTTCTTGGCTTTGCGGAATCTTAGCCAAATTTTGCACTTCTAATCACCTTTTGGCCACATAAGTCATTTTTCAAAAATAGCCTCAATCATGTCTTGCATGTGTCTACAAGGGAGTGCTATTATCTCATATAGTGTTGGTTAAAGTTTTCTCATACAGGGGTGGGTCTATTTAACGGAGTTTGAGCATGGCAGACAACCACAGACCATCCAGTCATGATCGCTCAACCAGGAGTTGCTTAAGAAGATATTTATTTTTATTTTTTATGTTTTGAGTTTTGTACAGTAATATCGAGTTTTTTTTTATTATTGTACTTTCTATTCTGCTTTTGAAAATGTGATATAAATCAAATATCCAAAAAAAAAAATATTGCGTTTTATATTTCCATTAGAAGTTTTATTTAGATTACTAATTCGTAAAAAAAAATCTTTTAATGTGATTTTTCTTTTGGCAATTAATATCTAGAACTCAAAATAAATTTTTTTAGTACATAAAGGCTAAAAATTCAAAAAAGAAAAAGAGAATTTCTTTTTAGTAGCTCTGTAGAAAGTTTTCTTTAAGGTATTAATTCTAATAATCCAAATAATGATTTTCTTTTGAGGTTCTTCTTTGGGAAGGTAATGAAAAATGAAAAAAAAAATCTTTTTATTTTTCATTAGAACTTTAGGATATTATACATAGAAGAAAAAAAATATATTGTATCTTTTGTTTATCTTTAAAGTTTCTTACTTCGGTAATCAAAAGCTGAAATCCAAAAAATATTTTTTTATCTTGTTCATTTCTCGTTTCGAAATACTTCTTCAAGGATATCAAATGAAAATTCAAAATATTTTCTTTGGTTCATTCTTTAGATTTCCTTCCTAAAAAAATAATAATAATGTTTTTCTCCTATAGGGTGTTTTCCTTAATAATTTTTCATAGAGTATTTTCTTCAAAAGAAAAAAAAAGAGAAATAATATATGCTTGTTTAGCTTGAGCTTAGAATAGGTTATAGAACATTAAGTCTAGAAAATTAAAAAAAATATTTGCTTCTTTTATTTCTCTTTTCTCATCAGAGTAATCATTAAGGTAAAAAGAAAAAAAGAAAATAAGAATGTTAGTTTGTTTACTTTATTCCCGATCTTTCCGAACTACGTAAAGATCTGATTTATGCAGCGTTATGATACGTAGGCAACCTACATAGGGTTCGATCAAATTATTTTTTTTATTTTATTAAAAGAAAAAGAAAAAAGGGAAGAAAACAAAGGGAAAAAGAAGAAAAAAAGAGAGGTGAAGTTGTGGGACATGAGAAATGAGAGGAAAAAAAGAGCGATAAGCAAAAGAGAAAAGATGAGAAAGGAAATAAAAAAAACAAATAGTGCTGGAAAGGAAAATGAAGAAGGAAATGGAGCAAAAAGAGTGAAAATTGGTATGATGTCATATGACCTTCGTACCTTCGAAGTCATTTTAGAACCTGTACGCGGCAAAATCAGAAGACTTGATTTTTTGCTATCAAGACATTTTGGAAGCCTTCCCCGAGACGCCGAGGGTGGGAGGCCACGGTCAAGTTCTCGGCCTCAGGGCTCGTCGAGGTCCGAATCCAAAGAAGCATGGTCCGAGGTCATGATAAGAAAGGAAGTCTCCTAAGCACATGGCTACACCTAACAGGTGTGGCCTATCTAAGAGCCTATTGAGAGGACTTGCGTCAGGCCGTCTCATCTTTGTACCCTTGCAATTAATATATATTTACTTTACCGAGTCCCCTTGCCTATATAAGGGGGGACTCAGCCTATCTTGTAAAGGACTGATGTTGCTCCACTTCTCCACAATGTAATAATATCTCTCTCTCTCTCTCTCTCTCTCTCTCTCTCTCTTTCTTCTAAGTTACCAATCTTCATCGACCCCGAGATCACCTTAGCGTTTTATTGTTTCTTCATTTGTTCTTCATCATTTAGCTCAATATTGATAGTATAGAGCCTTACTTACTTATATATTTATCTATTATCACCTTCCCGACTACCCTCGATAAGCCCGAGATAGGCTCGAGGCCTGGCTCCGAGGTACCTACTGGCTTGCTCTACGCCCGGGAACATCCCCTTACTGGTTCAGTTATCGCTATGGCTAACTCGATATTTACTGTCTTACTTCACGTTTTAACGCCAATCACCCTTACAAACTAGCTTGGGAATAGATCACGTATTTTTAGAATCCCATTTATAAATTTAATTGTTGTTACCATTTTCACGGTAAACAGTTTGGCGCCCACCATGGGGCTAAAAATAATAGTGATTATTCTCTTGTTAGTTTCGTCACTTAAACGCACGATATCTTTCACACTTTTTCTTGCCCAAGATCTTTTCAATTGAGGTTAATGATTAGCTCGATAAGGGAAATCGAGGACGATAACCCCAAAGATCGCAAAGAGAACAATATGGTTGTTCTAACAATTGGCACGGCACCACAGGACCTCGATAACGCACCTAGATCGGTTCGAGCAGACGCGGATCTGTACAACGCACATCGGGGTTATGAAGTCTCGCGCACCGATGGCGGCATGCAACACGCTAAAAAAATAGGAAGCCCAAAAAAACCCAGCCCGGGTAGAATAGGAAGTTGACTATCACATTATTTTTGAAATGTTGCAGGAACAACATTTGGCTATCTCTCAGCAACAGAGCCGCCCGGAGACTCTCAGCGCAGCATCACCCAAAATATTTCCTCACTCCGAGCTAGTACCCGAGATATCGTGCAACGACGAACCAACAACCTATCCTGTGGCAGTAAGGATGCTCGAAGACATTATCATAAAGATCTAATCATGCTTGCGGAGACTCCTACACAACCGTCTCCCAGAGATACGATCCCGGGTCTCATTTTGCGGAAGTCAGAAATGAAAAATTCCCCAGGAGTGACAGGACCCTAAGTCCTCACGGCCGCATCACCACTCAAGCACGCCTACTCGGGAATGGCGACCTCCAAAATGGAGATCTCGGGCCCGTCCCGATAAGGAGACTTGAAGAATTCCTCCGGAAGAGACCATGATGCAGCACCACTATTGGAAATCTAATCTCGGGGACCCACTCACCGTACTAGCACGATCCGTGGAAGCATACGCCAAAGCCATCAAAATAATGCCAAAAGGGCTCAATGCAACGAAGGCCGGGAGAAGAAGAACAAATAAAATATCACGAGAAGCCACAACACGCTCTCTGATAAGACAAACGAGACCGTTCCCGGTCCCGAATAGTGGGGTGGCACAAACCTTCGCCCAAAACCCAAACAAAGCATACCCTGTGGCTCCGGAGCAGCTCAAGCGAAGCTTGGTTGAATATCCGGTCGATGCTTGGTCAGATACTAGCAGCCAACACTAGACCCAAGTTAGAGCCGTGGACGACCCTCGAAAAACCTCATCGGGATCAGCATATCCGGGCAGATTCCCAACAGAAAGGCTAACACTGAATGAATGAAGCCATCATCCACATGACATGAACGGAAGAAACGATTCGAGGCAAAGCGTATCTCGTTGTAGTAGCCCAAAGACAACTCCTTCAAGGAACCTCCAATGGTACCAGATTCAAAAAGATGCAACCAGCAAGGAAACCTCGCCCAATGGAGCTTAACTTCAATGTTGTAGTTCCAAGCATAGTGGTCATTATACGCGAAGTCGAGAACTCCATGTGGCTCAGACGTATTCAACGAAAGAGCAGTAACTATGCTATTCAACAAAGGTAACCACAAAGTATTGCCAAGCAAGCAAACCCGGATCCAGCTCCACGGACGAGAGGAAATCGGACAATAAAGAGCTGGCAAGCTCCACCATATCATCACAACTATTAAAGGATGGCGGAATCCAGCGAAGATCCATAGAATGTGGAATGCAAGTGCCCGTCACCAGAAAGGGATGGTCCTAAGAAATACTCGCCAAGGACACCCTCTCACTCAAAGAAAAGGACGCCGAGATTGCACCTCGGCATCAAATTAACTTATTGGTAATCCCTTCTTTCATTCGACTTATTACATATATTTATGATTACATGTGTATCAGCCAAAATTATACCGACGATGTCGGGCCAAAGCCAATAGGACGATCCGACCCAGCATCGCTCTCGGGCCGGACCACTGATATGTTCCCAATGGCAATTGCCACAATGACCAAATCGGTCCCCTTGCACGACCCACCCGAGCTTGGGCTAATACGTCGAGCGACGCAGGGCATAGATGCTTTGTAGAGACAACAGAGAGTACATCGCCCGGGATGTAATTCCGACCCTGCTCCTCCAAAGGTGTAAAACCCCATGACAGACGCAGGGCCAAAGCATCTACCTACAAGCGACAGGAGGAGATCACTCGCCTAGCATTGCCCTCAAATGAGGCCAAAGGGTAAGGACAGTCACATCCTCGGCCAGGCCTGGCCGGACTAGGAGGACAACTGTCGCGGGGCTTACTTCCCCAAACGCAGCTTCCATTTATCATTTCCTTTCCTTTCTTGTTGCTAATTTGTACGCAGCCAGCTAGCTGAGGCATTCAATAGTTCTAGATCCCTGCTCGAGGATCCACAACCACCACGGGGCCCGCCGGTCATTCTTTCCACAATCGGGTTTCTAACAGGAAAAAGGTTCCGCCCACAAGATTATTAGCAGAACTGCATATCCCTGGGGAAGGGACCCGACGAGTTCATGATCCTCTTCCTCTCCTGAAATTTTCAGATATGGAATCATACAAGCACATCGGATAATCAGGGGAGTCACACCCATGTGGACCAGACTCACGGCAACAGGACAACATGCATTTGCAACTTATACTTTTTCCAAGCAATAAAGAATATTTTTTAAGCATTCAATGCCTTGAAGAAAAATATTTCAGCTTATCCTCAACAAAAAACCACTCCATCAAATGCGTCCCCAAAATACTCGAAGACTTAAGCAATTCAGCACCCCCACGACCCCAGGGTCGGGCCTCCGGGCTCTAAGTCTACAAAAGGCGGTATTCAAGCCTAAACTGATCCGATATACTCGAGGACTCAACATGTGCAATTTGAAAACTTGCACGACCCTAGGGTCGGAACTTCGGGCTCACCAACCCTCGGGAAAACAACTCCGAGTTCACGAGAAGCTATCTTCAAGCAAACTCGATGACTCAGAGGTTGTCGTCAATCGCCATGCACTAGAAAATCCAAAATTGTAAGACCCTAATGGGCAGCCTCGGAAAACCTGATCTATTCTCCATATACTGTAAGACCTCAACAGGCATGGCAAACTGTAAGACCTCAACAGGCATGAAAAATCCTGCAGTTTAGGCTATACGTCGCATTTTTAAGAATCCGTAAAGGGAATACCCTTGGCGTAGACACCTAAAACTGCCTCTCAGGATCAAAAATGGCCCCGGCCAAACGCACACGACTCCAGTCAAAACGGCTGCTACAGCCTAAAAAATATGACTCGGGGATGCCCGACTGTTGCTAAAAAGTCCTCCGAATCTACTTTGGAAAAAATCGGTTAACCACAGGCTTCCCTCAACAGGAACAAAAATGAGTCCCGACCACGTCTGCTTCAAAATCGTAAAAGCATCGATCTACTCGACCTATGAGCTATAAACCTTCCGAGGTGCTCAAAACATTGCCGACTACGACTTGAAATCGAGGTTCTTTTGGAATCGACGACGGGTCATGCAAAATAATCAACAAGACCTTAATGAGAGGAAACAAAGCCTACAAAAAAGCCTCCAGTCCTCACATCAAACAATGTAAGTTCCATTTTCGCCGGCTGAGCATGCCTTCGGGCCTCACATCAAATGGTCTCTATGACCATACAGCGTAAGGAGCATTATTGCCACCTTGAGAATTGACAACTTGAGGATTAAAGTGAGCTCTAATTGTACCCGATTCGGAGATCGGATCCAAAATAGTTAACCTAAGCAAAGCCTTCGGGCCTCACATTGAAAGGTCTCCACAACCAAATAGCGTAAGTGTCATTGTCACTAGCTAAAAATGCCTCCGGGCCTCATACTAAAAGGTCCCAATGATCAAGCAACGCGAAAGGCCACAGTCGATAGCCGAGAGCTCAAATAAAGTTCAAGGGTCGATTATAGCTCGAGTCGCAACACGACTTGGAGACTGAACCTAAAAATCGTAATACTCCCTAGAGCATGACATCAATGCCGCTTTCTCAAACCGGAACCTCCGAAAAGATCAAAGATTCAATTACAGCTAGAATCGCAATGCGACTCGGAGAATGAACCTGGAAATTTGCCAAACTCCCAAGGACAGAGAATGAAAATCATTATCACCAGCCCAAACAAGCTCGAGTCAGGATCTGGACTCGGAGACTGAACCCGAGGGTAATTCAATCACCATGTGCCTAAAAACACGGCCCAAACGATGCTACCAACGGCAGAGACAAGTCTCCAGGCCCCAAGCCCGCAAAATCGCTTCAGTCTAGGAGCATAAATGGTCATCACCCTCCACCCATGCAGGCGGAAAAAAGCTGGAAGGCCAATCAGAGCTCGAGCCACAGTGCGACTCAAGGACTAATTCCAAAAACCAATCTATGCAGTCGAAAGCAACGATAGAAAAAAGGTACAAAGGGGACAATACGTTAAAATTTCCTCTTATGTTACATGCGAAAAAACATTCTCTATTTACAGGCACACCCTGCGCGCGCCAGAAACCAGGTTACAAAATGACAGGACCTATACGTTGCGCCAAAAGGCTACAACCTGTCGAGATCGTCCTCTGCAACATCCATGAGAAGTGACTGTGTCGCCCTTGTTCACCTTTGCTTGAGCCGATTCCTCCGAGACAATAAAGCCTCTCGCTCCAGCTTCCTCGAGCACCTCTTTCCGGGATCGGCAGCGAACATATTCCTAGATCCTCTTCTCATGATCAAGGGCTTGCCTCAATGCATATTGAGCGTCAGCAACCCCCTTTATGCAAATCGCCATTTCGCGATCCACTGTGGTTTGCCTTAACGCTGCTTTCGCCCGGGCACCAATTATTTCGGCCCTGTCCTTCGAGAGGTCGGACTCCATTCTCTCAATCATATCCACCTGAACCTTGGCATTACCATGGGACAAGTTAAGCTGGGCCTCGAAGGCAGGGATCTTAGCTGAGGCACTCATCTCCTCCAAGGCTTGAGCCCGCACATGGCCCCTTAGTTCCTCGCAAGCTGCTGTGACATGGTTCACGTCACCTTTAAGGTACTCCAAGGCCTCTGTCTTTTTCTGCTGCTGATATGGCAAGAAGAAGTTAGCCTTAAAATTAGAAAAAAGCAAAGAACACATTACATAAAGTTACCTGCTCCATCAAATAGCTCCCATAGTCAGAGCCCCGATACACCTCATATCCCCAATGTTGTAGCTCAACTTCCTTCTCCTTTCAAAGAAGCCTAAGGGATTCTCCCTCATCCCGAATCCTCTGGAACTTGGCCTTCTGACGAGACAACTCGAACTTAAGCCTATCATAGGCCTGGGCAGGAAAGATTCAATAAAAGGAGGAAGATGCGGGATATAAGAGAATTATGCACGAACTCACCGCGAAGTGAAGATGGCAGATTTCCTCCAAATAAGAACACGCTCTAATAGTACTTCTCCTACGACACCGGAAGAACCGGACCTGGGCATAACATGCTTACTCGAGGGAGCCGTGCGCCGAGAAATAGGCACCCCAGGGATAGCAGACTCGGGCAATGCCCCGTCTTTAGAAGCACGCGCCCGGCCAGCACCACTAAAAGCTCCTTCGTATGATGGTTCTCGGACCCTCTTGCTGCTACTTTCTCTCGGCCTGGAGGCTGACGATTCCATCTCCTCTACGGGAAAGCGCTGCCTCACCTCGAGGAACCGCCCAATACCTACAAAAAATAGTGAATCCAGCATAAAGGGGATGGGAAAATGTCACCTCGAGTACATATCAGCGAGAGAAAAGCAACATCCGCACGTACCTTGATGGTACACTCCCTAACAGATGCGAGACATGGCTCGCCACGTGCGCTTGTCGCAAGACGAATGGGTCACCAGCCACCGAACCCAGCCGGGCAAATCATGAACTTGGCCCGGTGTCCATGAAGTTGCTGCAACAGGGGAAGTAACACTTATTACTTGGTCGATTTTTGCCATGAGCAAAATGTGAAGGAACAGCAAAGCACCTCACTTACGTGCATGATTCCACCCTTCGGAGAAAGGCAGAAACTCCACAGGAATGATGTCGGTCGTCCTGACTCAAACAAACCAACTGGCCTACTCTCGATCTCCACCTTCCTCATCGGCAACATTGAATGGCGTGGGCGAGTGACCCCTCGAGGTTAACAGTCCTCGATGGTGAAAGGGCCGATATAGCCTAATGAGATGATCGAGCGTGAAATCTAGTCCGGCTTTCTCCGCAAAGAATCTCATCATCAACACCATCCGCCAAAATGATAGATGAATCTATGCCAAGGTAACCCGACACTTCAAGCAAAAATCGAGCACGACCTTATCAGGAGGACCAAAGGCGAAGGGGTAGAGATACACACTCAAAAACCCATCAACAGAGTCTGCGATGCCTTCACTTGGGGAAAGCAGCCGCAGTGTCACCCCCTCGATCCACCCGCGGTATGGCCTCACCATGTCCAGGTGTTCCTCTCTTACCAAGGATGCCGACTCCAGAGCGAAATCCTTCGACTCTCCAGTGTCGGTAACAGCATTCACCGCCCTTTGCCCCGGTCCTGAAGTGGTCGCCATGACTGAAGCATTTCCCACACATATGCTTTTTGCACTTTAAAAATGGTTTCCCACTTCGGGGGAGTAAACCCCGGAAACTCCAATCTCTAAAGCTCCAAAAGGCCACAAAGAAGCACCCCGTACAGAGTCAAACCCCTCGAATGAAAGCCAACCGTACACTCTTTGAAAGAGTTATCCACATCAAAATCAACACGGCCTACCGAGGCACCCAAGGATGACCTTCATCTAGTGTATCGTTCCCGAAGACCCCGAAATTCACCAAACGATCCTGCAGGCCGCGACAACTCAAGCTTATCCGGTCGGTCCTCCATCAGTCCAAAGTACGATAAAATTGAAAGTAGGGAAGAGCCTTGCCAATCAGATGGAGACCAGAACGAGCTGCCATGATGAGATACGGCGTCCCATAAACAAAAGAAGGCATTCAAAATTCCGAAAGGGTGTAAAAGCAAACAAGCGCCAAAAGGGAAGCATAAGTCTATTTCATGCGGCCCGAAAGGACCATCTGCATCCAGATAAATAAGGGCTCCACGGTACCCCGAAGATGACCTACATCTGGAGCAGTACCCCCGAAGGCCTCGGAACTTAATGTACGGTCTCGAAATAGCTCGGAAGACTCTCACAGCATCAATCTGTCATATTGATCAGAGTTGTCCCAAAGGACGATGATGGGACCTAAAAGAGCCCATGTCGATCGGCAAGAAATCAAAGCAAACGCTCACGCCCAAATTAAAAATCAGCGATCAACAAAAACAACACAAAAGGATATATTAGAAGGGCCTCGAAAGGCATGAAAGCATACGGAAACAAATCAAGTTCGGAAGTAGAGGTCAACAAAGTTAATTTCTCATTTATGAAGTTTTGAAGTAGAGCAACCCCCGAGGGGTCACGGCGTTCGATTACAAAACCTCGGAGGGTCATCACGTATGAAGTACAAAAGTATTCAAAGGGTTCCCAACTAGATACGGCAAAAGAGAATACATGAAGAAAGGGCCTCAGACCTACTCTACCCTTGAAGGAAGTATCTCCAGGATCACCTCCAGAAGCCTTTTCTCAGCTGTCTACTTTGACATGGCCAAGGAAGAGAAACCAGGGAGCAGGAAGGGACGATGAAGCGCCACAACTCTCCAAAGCTCGAGGATCCTCTTTGGTCAAGGAAGCCTCAGAGACACAGCGGGTCGAACAATCCTCAGACGTGATTGCACGGCTACTTCAAATACACTTTTTCGAGCGTCAAGCCGTGCATGCTCCCGGCTCGGGGCGGAGTTCCACGTCGAGCCGGGGTATGAAAGTGAGTAGTGGTGGATATTCCAAGCCCCCTTTTGAGCAGCGGTGCATCATCTGAATGGCCGTCTACATAAAAGTGAAACTAGCTCTCCACTCATCGCCATCTCGAGCCGACAACAGCAGCGGCAGTCAACATGCCGATGACCGTGGTAATATATGGACATCATGTTTATGCTGAATGAAGGGAGGCCCCGGCAGAAGCCCTCGACACAGCCCAAAAGAATTCCTCCAAACAGCCTTGAGATAGAAATATTCCATCGTGATAATATAAGGTAAAAGAAGATGGGAAAGAAAAAGCAAAGCATATCAGCAGAAGTATTGAGATGAAGGATCCAATTCCACAAAATGCCCTCATTTATAGGGGGAAACGACATGGTCATCGATGCTCTAGAAGATTGACTGATGGGTGTAATTACTACCTCCTTGAAAAAACGAACCAACAATAGTACTTTTGCCTCGAGGAGTGGAAACGACACAACATCGAGTGGAGATCTATGAGACACGCCATCTGTCTCGGAAGATTATGCCTCGATCTGAATCGCCATTATAGCGTCATCAAAAGGAGCTCGAGGAGTCAAGTGTCAGAATTATTTCCTATCACTTCTTCATGAGAAACGCGGAGACTATCTGTACGAGGTAAAATCGAAAGACTTAATTTTTTTCTATCAAGACATTTTGGAAGCCTTCCCCGAGATCCCAAGGGTGGGAGGCCACGGTCGAGTTCTCGGCCTCAGGGCCGTCGAGGTCCGAATCAAAAAAAGCAGGGTCCGAGGTCAAGATAAGAAAGGAAGTCTCCTAAGCACATGGCTATACCTGACTGGTCTGGCCTATCTAAGAGCCTACTAAGAGGACTTGCGTCAGGCCGTCCCATCTTTGTACCCTTCCAATTAATATATATTTACTTTACCGAGTCCCCTCACCTATATATAAAGGGGACTCACCCTACCTTGTAAAGGACTGATGTTGCTCCACTTCTCCACAATGCAATAATATCTTTCTCTCTCTCATTCTTCTAAGTTACCAGTCTTCATCGACCCCGAGGTCACCTTAGCATTTTATTGTTTCTTCGTTTGTTCATCATCATTTAGCTCAAGATATATAGTATAGAGATTTTCTTACTTATATCTTTATTTGTTATCCCCTTCCCGACTACCCTCGATAAGCCCAAGATAGGCTCGAGGCCTGGCTCCGAGGTACCTACTGGCTTGCTCTACTCCCGGGAACGTCCCCTTATTGGTTCGATTATCGCTTTGGATAACCCTATCTTTACTATCTTACTTCACGTTTTAACACCAATCACTCTTACAAACTAGCTTGGGCATAGATCACGTATTTCTAAAATCCCATTTATAAATTTAATTGTTGTTACCATTTTCACGGTAAACAAAACCGATAACTGTGGCTAGGTGCATTGCACATAATGTGAGATTATCTTATGTTACATGCCCTAACGCTAACGTGATGACTTCATTTTATTATCTTCATAGCAGAAGGGTGGTTGGTTTGTGGTTCTTAAAGTGGTAACTTCTCTCTACAGCATAAAGTCAAAAGGCAATGGCAGACAACAAAAGAATGGAGTTAGTTTATACCGGTTCCCAAAAACAATTGGTCGAACATGAAACTAGGTTGGTTGATAAGGTAAGGATGTTAAGACAACACATGACAGACATGTATCAGGCTTGGATGACTGGGAAAGCTCCACCTCCGCCACCACCTAGCTTCCTAGATGCTACCCTTTCCTAACCACCCTAGCAGCTCCATCACTCATCCTCCAACCACCTTTCCCAAAAATTTCCCACCTATCATTTCCACTATCCCCACCGTCACAACTTCTCAACAACCTCTCCTTAGGTCCAATAGTGAATATTGGTTCAAACCTCATGATGCCCGATACTACCCCTCAGAGTTGGTTCACCGGGTCCCAGACATGTATAATCATAACCCTCAGAATGAGCTTTATGTTTAAAAAGAGAAGTCAACAGGAAAAGAAGGGCAATATGAGATTTCCAGGAAGCTAAAAAGCATAGAAAAGTCCTTAAGGAGCATGCAAGGGATGGGAAATCAGACTAACATGTCTTACAATGACTTGTGTATATTCCCTAATGTTCATCTGCGCGCAGGGTTTAAAATGCCAATATTTAACTGGTATAATGGGCGTGGAGATCCAGTAGCCCATCTGAGGGGTTATTGTAGTGAAATAATAAGTGTTGGCGGGAAAGATGATTTGTTGATGACGTATTTCAGTGAGATCTTGACTGGAGCAGCCTTGGAATGGTATACTCGTCAAGATGTCAATAAGTTGCATGCATGGGATGACGTGGCTCAAGATTTTGTTTGACACTTTCAGTATAATGTAAGCATTATCCCAGATCGCTCCTCCCTGTATAAGATGGAAAAGAAACCCAAGGAAAGTTTTAGGGAGTTTGGGCTCAGATGGAGGGAACAAGTTGCTTGGGTCAGCCCTCCGGTTAGTGAAGAAGAAATGGCTGAGCTTTTCCTACAAGCCTAGGGGTCCATCTACTTGAGTCATTTGATCCCGACATTGGGTAAACCTTTCAATGATGTGGTAAAAATGGGGGAAATGGTAGAGAAAGGAATCAAGTCAGGCAAAATCATGAGTTATTCTGCATTGAAAGATACTACAAAAGACATTCAGAACAACTCAATAAGTTTGGGTGGAAGAAAACGAAATAGAAAAGATGTTGCTGAGCCTTACTAATGACGAGATCCAGTGGGCATTCCTGCTCAATGCTTTCAGCCTTAATATCGACCCCATAGATATCCCCGTGCTACAGATAATCCTCCCCAATACTACTTCTCTCCACAAATCCCCAAAGTCATACCTCACCTTCTTAGTACTCCATCTATAATGCACCACCATATGCTCCGCATCTACAGGACCCGCGATAGCTTGCACTATTTCTGCAAATATCCTACCCTCCTCCTCAAGTATATCAACCACCTACCCGTAAAAGGTTCTAATCGAGGCAAGAATGCAATATGAAAAGGCAACAGGAAAAAGAAAAGACTTTCACTCATATTGGAGTCTCATATGCTAGTTTGTTCCAAAAGCTGAGGTAATTGGACATGTTAAAGCCGATTCAGATAAAAATGCCGAACCCTCGTCCAAAGAATTTTGATTATTCTCAAAGGTACACATATTGATCTAATGCCTTGGGTCATAGCTCAAAAAAGCGTTGGCATCTGAAAAGAGCAGTTCAGAAGCTTATTGATGCAGGTGACATTGTCGTGCAGAATCCAGATGCAGTAGACACTAGCCAAAGTCCATTGCTTGTTCATAATGAGACACACATGGTGGGTATGATTTGTGTTGAAAAGGAATATGATAATTCTTCTGAGATCCTCGAAGGGCCACTTGCCGCAAAGCTTTCAGCGCTATCACCCTCAATTCCGGAAGTTGATCTTAAGAACGAGCCGGCAAAAGGGACTAAAAAGCAATTTGCTAAGGTCGATGTGATGGAGACTGTGAGCACGTGATTTTTGCCCTAAGCTAACTATTCCCAAAAATTCAAACAAAATAATTTTTTACAATTTTTATGAATTTTTGTGTTATTTTCTGGTAATTGTTGCATTTTATCTGTGCATTGTAGTTCATATGAAAATACAAAAAATACATTGGCATTTGTTTGATATCTAATTTCACATTTAGGATTAAGTAGTAGTTTAAATTGCTTAGAAATAAAGAAAAATAACAGAATAACCAATTTTTTGCATTTTTAGTTATTAATCATTAAAAAGGTCTTAAACAATTTTAGAAAATTAACTAGCTTAGTTTGGTAAATAAATTAGGTTTCATTTATAATTTTTGCATTTTATAAAATACATAAAAATACAAAAGTAATAAAGGAGGTAAATAATTAAAGAAACAAAAGAAGAGAGCAATTAAAATTGGGCCATTCAAATTGGAAAAACCGTTTAGCCCAAATCAGTCCCCAACCCAGTCCAAAAGACACTCGAACCCGGCCTGCCCCTTCAGTAAAATGAAACGACGCCGTTTGGCGTCGTTTAATCTGGACCGCTCATCTCCATCATCCAACGGCCCCTACTGATCCCCCCTTTAGCAAAACGACGCTGTTTTGGCATCGAGTAATCTCAACCGTCCATCACCCTCATCCAACGGCTCACATTGATGCCAACGTTTTAATAAAAGTGTCCTAAAACCCCATTAATCCTAGACCAGACCCCTCTCTTCCTCGTACCAACCCCCCACCCTGTAACACCGCCGTTACCCCACCTTACCACCGCCTTACTCCGCCGTCTGCCGCCGTCCGCCGCCGGCCGAAAATCGCCTCCGCTGGCAGCGATGCTCCGATGAATCCCAAAATCATACCACAAGTGCTTCTTCGCCCCCTCTCCTCATATCTGGACTTAGTTTTTCTCAAATTCAAACCAAAACCCTCGAATTTCAGATTGAAATTTCCGGCCAAAACACAAAAGCTTCCAAAATTCCCCAAAATCACACCACACCCTCACCTGCCCTTCCTCATCACAAATCTTCACTTGTTTGTTGTCAAACACCACCATAACTCATCGAATCGTCAATCTAGGGTTTTTAAATCAAATCTGTTTGGTGAGATTTAAGTGTTCGATTGATTTTAGATTAATGTTTTGTGTTTATTTCCGACCAAATAAGCATATAACATTAATTTAAAATCAAATTCGAAGCCAATCCAGTGGAAGGCTTATATCAGTGAGTTCTCTCTTTTCCTTTTTTCTTTATTTATTTTTCTTTTTTCTGTTTTAAATCTCATAATTGCTAATTTCTATTTTTATTTTTTCATTTAGTCTTGGTCAGTATTTGGTACTTGATTTTCCTTTTTGATTGTTTATTTGACTTTGGTTCGTCTTGATTAGTAGTATGATTTTAGGATTGGTTAGGTCTTTGATCTTTGTTATGCTTGGTAATTGTAAGATACCAGTTTAACTTTTTGCCTTAATAGTTTTTATTTGACTTCGTTTGGACTGGACTGATCTTAATTCATTGTTTGGTATTTCTATGGTTGTTACTAGCTGTTTTAATTGGTTTAGTTTAGGTTTCATTAATTCAGTAGTTAATCTTAATTAGTTATTAGGCTCAACATAGGCTAATATGTCATGGATATAGTTGATTTAGACTCATTAGGATTAAACCACAGTTAAGATTTTAACTAAGGTAAAAAGGGGTTTGTTTGGGTTTGGTTAGCAATTCCAGGGGTCTTCAGGGGTAGTTTAGGCATGGAAAAGGGCAGTTTTGTTAAGAATAGTAATTCCAAAACAAAGGCAAGGGTAGTATAGGCATTGTATAGTTAAAAGAACATCCTAGGGCCTTCTAGAATAGGACTTTAGTGCAGATTTCAGCAAACTTAGGGCAGTAACTTGAGAAACAAGTCAGAAATTGAAGGTTCAATAGGTAAAATCTGAAATTAAAAGAAGAAAAAAATGTGTGAAAGTTTCCAGAATATTCTACCCCACTACTTGCCTATAAAAGGCAACCCCAATGCCTTCTTTAACAACTTTTGAGACCCCTGAAAATTCCCAGGTTAGAGACCCTTAAAAATTTCCAAGTTTTTGACCTCCAAAAATCCCCCAAAAAGCTCTCTCTAGTTTTCACATCTAAATTTGAAATTCCACACTTGAAAAACCAAAAAAAAACAACAAAAAAAAAATCTTCAGATAAAGCAAAACAAAAACACTATTTCATTGGAAACTTTTAGGATAATTTTGATTTTCTAGTTATTGATTCACATCCTTTAGTTCATATTTGGTTGCTAATGTTCAGAGGTTTAATTCGAGTAAATCTGTGTCTAATTAAGTGGGTTTCTGGTTGAGTTTTGCTCCACTGAGGTTTCAGGAGTAGTTTGAGCTCAATTTCGAGTTATTGTGGGTTTGTTCAAGCTGTTTCGGGTTGATTTGTTAGTTTCTGTTAAATTGCTGAATATTTCTGAACTTCTGAACCTATTCCTGGCTGTTGATTATTCAATACTGCTGGAAATTGCTGTTTACTACTGCTGCTCGATCATTGTTTTGGTTGACCTCTTCTCCTTCATTTTTATTCCATTTTCAGGTATTTTTCCAGCTCCCATCGATGTATGAAAGATTGAGTCATGCCAATGTATATTTGATATTTGAAGAAATGACATAAGGCTTCTGCTAATTTGGCCTCAGCTTGTTTGGTAGTCAATAGTAGTAATAGGGATTCAACTGATTAGAATTTTACAATTCGTGTAAACACTGGACTGTATTGACTGATGGACTGTTAAACATGAGTCTACTTGTTTGAACTATTAAGTGTGTTTATGTATTTATAGATGCTTATAAGTTTTTTTTCTAATGGAATACTAGTGGTAATTGATTCCCTGATTGGATTAACGTAATAGTGCCTGTTAGTTTAAACGGCTTTCTGTGTGTTATAAACCGGCCTAAAAAGCATTTCGAGCTGCAACTAAATAGATTGTAGATTGCTTAAAACTAGATTAACAGGATGGTTCCTGTGGAAGCGAAGCTTGAAACGTAAATTTATGTGTTACCTTATTATTAAAATCAAGTAGTACTTGGTACCAGGGAACATGAATTCGAATTTCAGGGCCAGTAGAAACTTTTGCTAAGTCTAATGAATGTGTAATTAAGCTCGGTTTGTGATAGCTTCAATTTAGTTTAGTTTTTGATTTCTGTACATATCCTGATAGCCAAAACGTGGTAAAACCAAAGGGTTTGGAAATGAATTGGTAATAGACCTATGGTATTCCGCCGATAGGTCCAATTATTAAGACAAAGCAAACGGCTACTTAGGCTTGTTGGTCAACTGAACTCAATTTGGATTGGGCTTTTGTTGATGTATAGTTTAGCCTTGATCCAGGGTTGCTTTTTTTTTTCATTTGGGCTCGTACGGAGGCCATGCTTCGGGTGACTGTTCACAAGCAATGAGGCTGCTTGTATAAATCACTGAACTCGAAACCAGTTCTTGACATAATAGTATATTGAACTTGTTAATTAATTAGGACCTTTCTTTTATTTGTGGAGACAATTAAATAGAGAACAGTAGTTTACTTTAGGTTCGCCTTTAAATAATAAGAATGAGATGAGCCTCGCCAAACAAAATACATAAATTGCGGGGCCCTCGGTAAATGTATATATTAAAATACTTAGAATTCGGGATGGGCCGTTTAGCGAATTTTACGGCCTTCCCCAAAGATAGTAACCCGTTAGTCACTTTAGGTGCGGTTTTAATAATCTTACCTTCCTAAATACGGGTGTGCATTTCATGTAACCCAAATCCAAATCCAAAAATTTTGAATAAGAATGTGTCGAGGATCCGGGTGCATTTCATGTGACGTGATCTGAAAACACGTTTTTAAACGACGTTTACTTTTCGTAAAAAATAATTAAAATCGGTAAATAATTATAAAATTGCACTATAGGTTGGGGCATGTAAAAATTAGATTTTTAGCCATTAGTAATAATTTAAGCGACCGTGCTAGAACCACGGGATCTGGGGGTGCCTAACACCTTCCCTCGGGTCAACAGAATTCCTTACACAGAATTTCTGGTTCGCAGACTTCACGTGGAAAGTCGAAAATTTCCTCGATTTGGGATTCAAAATAAACCGGTGACTTGGGATGCCAAATAAATTATCCCAAGTGGCGACTCTGATAAATAAATAATCCCATTTCGAATAATGTCACTTAAAGTGGAAAAACTCCTTTATACATTTACTCTCCGGGGTAGGTGTGTAAAAAAAGAGGTATGACAGCTCTGGCGACTCTGCTGGGGATACGAACCCAAAATTTTGGTTCAGGGTTCAAATAATTCAAGCTTAGTATAATTATTATATTTGGCTTTATCTGATTTTCTACATGCTTCCATGCTATATGTGCTAAATGTTTTACCGCTTTGATATTTGTTGAATTGTATATATAAACTGTCGCGAATCCCTTCCTCTTTCTGAGTCTTTTACATCATGGAGAAGGCTACACTTCGTGTAGCTTCTCTTCTGTTTAGAGTCTTTCCCAATTTAGAACGAGGTTGGATAAGTTGCAAAGCCGGCGGAGCTTCTGTATCCCCGGTACGCTGCCTCCCCCTCGGCTCGAGTTGTCCGCTCGGGTAAGCCAGGTCTAGATCAATAAACCTAGGGTTTAAACCTAGAAGAACAAAATCTCATGCCGGATCCCTAGTAGGACACTTGTTTGCATCATGTTCATTTGACTTAGGGGACTCAACACAAGGGTTGGGTCCTTCTAGGACAGGTGACCTGAAATGAATTGACCATCCTGATGCATCTTCCGTGCTACTTGCGCATTTATTTGCCCGGCTTTGCATGTTGATCGGCTTGTATACAATGAGAAAAATTGAGAAAATAGCAGTGTTAAGACACAGTTGTGAGCACGTGATTTTTACCCCAAGTAAAAGAATTCCAAAATCAAAATAAATAAATTTTTGTTACAACAA
>MU742233.1:6662-83810 GCA_026770625.1 Nicotiana glauca
ATACAAAAACATTAAACAAGTAATATGCTAATAATCTATCTATATATTATTAAAAGCCAAAGAAAAAGGCACCACATTAATACAAGTGGTAGCCTAGATAAAAGCCATATAATATAATTAGTTAATAACAAAAAAATTATTTATTGAAAATTAACAAAGAAATTAACTACTAAAATATCAGTGAGGGTTGGGTATATCGTATTGACAAATTAAATGACAATTGAAATTTATTAAAGTAATACGGGGTAATAGTATCAAACAAGAATAATAATAATTTAATTTTTTTCTTTTTAATATTGATCGCGTATTGTGCGGGTATGATTACTAGTAGTTAAAATAAAGGGAGGAGAAAAAGCTAAGAACTAAAATAAAGGGAGGTGAAAAAGCTAAGAACCTAAATAAAAGGAAGGAGTAAAGCTGAAGAGGGCTTCGAATCGACATCTTTTATCAAACGATGGACTTTAAGTCTCCATAGCAACCACTTCTCATGTCAGCCTTAAAATATTTAGTGGGTCCCATATATATATACACACACATATATATATATATATATATAAAACTTGTATATACAGGATTTTAGCCGAGGCTAACGGGGTCCCGTGACCCCTCAACCTATAACGTAGGTCCGCCTCTGGTAATTAGCACTGGTATAACTTATACATTCTTCTTAGAAATTATGCAGTTGTCATTCTTAATACAACATACTAAACAAACAACAATCCAATATAACTAATCACAGCATAGCTTATTCAAATATAACTTATACCAATATAAATTATATTCCAACCAAATGACCCCTTAATATAATATACATATAGTTTAAGGCCCCATTTGGACATACATTTTGGCACCATTTTTTCAAATCTTTTTTGAAAACATTGTTTGTTCATAGATTAATGATTCATTTTTTAAAAAAAATTTGAAATTATATTTCAAGTTCCCAAAATCTAGTTTAGGGTAGATTTTGGGTGAAACTTGTTCTCCCACTCACTAAACTTCAAATTTTTTTCAAATAAAATGCATGTATAAATATAATTTCAACTTCCAAAAATTATTTTTCAAAACTAATTCAAAAATTATTTTTTCAAGTTTCAACTAAATCTATGTTCAAACGCTAGTTAAAATTTATCATAATACACGTATGCACACGGCAGCACTAACAAAGCATTCCAGCAGGCGGCTGCTGAAAAAGCTTGACTTCACGCGATACCTTCAGCGACTATTTTTCCTTTGTTAAGAAAAAGAAAATATAACTCAGTTTCTCTTTCAATTTTCTCCTTTTCGTTAGGTGTTGGAACTCTGCTGAGCTTTGAGCTTTTGGTCCCCCCTCATTAACTGAAAATATGGGACCCACACACTGTGCACGTGGCAATGAAACAGAGCACCTAATCCCATGGACAAGTAAGATTCGAAGGCCTGTCTCTGGGCCCCACAAGTCTAATCAATTCATTTTGGACTTCTCTAAAATTTTCAAACAGAAAAATATTTTATTTTCTTTCCTCGACCCCACATTTGGTAAGAGCCGTGGAAAGAGAGTGTTTTTGGGTGTGGAATTTGTGTGTACAGTAAAAGGAAAAAGGAAATAGGACCCAGTTTTTATAATCTTTTTTTATGAAAATGGAACCCACAGTCACGAAAAAGTCAAGAAAGGAACCAATCACAATAAAGCCGTGTGTTAATCATCAACTTTTGTTTGCTCATATCCTTTACTTCATTGTCGGGGACACGTTTCGAGTATCGACCTTACGTTGTTGGACCGTTTTATGCTACTCCACATTGGCTTGTGCTTTGTTTTTTTTTTGCTGTAGAAAAACTTGGACTTATTAATTGATATTTGTTAAATAAAAATTAGTGAAAATGCCTATATATATATATATATATATATATATATATATGACATTGCTTGATGGGATATGCTCTAAGGAAAAAAGAAATATTTAAATCTTATGATCTTAGATATTCTCTCCAACTTATGATCTTAGCTTGTGGACCGCTTTACGTGAGCTTTGGCTCTTTCACATATTAATATTTTTATCTATTAACATTAATAAACAATAAAATTAATTAGACTAATCTTAATTTGCTCATTAGAAATATAACAAATTACTCTTATACTCTTTATTCCAAGAACAATTTTAGAAAGAAGAAATTACTTCCTTCTTAATATCTGAAAAAATTAGATATTGTGGACTACAAAAAAAAGAAGCTAAAAATCACTTAAAGTAGATCCGAGGGAGTATAATATAAGATATGTGTTGCTTTAAAATTTGTGAAACTTGTGATTTCAATATATCATAATGCTGGTTTGGCTATAAAAGTTTACTATTAAATTAGAGATAAAATAAGAAGTTAAATATAAATTATTTTCAAATTTAAAATATATTATTATGTTTTTGAAATATACTGATAAAATAATATTTTTTCTTTTTGGAACGAAGAAAGTATAGTTGTTATTATATTCTTTGCCTTTTAAGGTATTTGTGCACTTTTAAGGAAAAATGTAATAGTCTTAGTTATAAGAATATTTGTATAATGATTCGGCCGGTCGTTTTGAGAAATTAAGCTCTGTTCGGGGGCTTAAGGTCCGGAACAACTTCATAATATTATTATCGACTTGCGTACATGGTTGAATTTAGTTAATGGTTGATTCAGAGTCAAATTGGAAGAAGGAATCTAGTTTTGGAAGTTTAAGCAGTGAGAATTTGACTAGAACTTGACTTTTGAGTAAACGGCCCCAGAATGGGTTTTGGATAATCTCAACAGCTTCGTATGGTGATTATGGACTTAGGCGCGCGTCCAGATTCAGATTTGGAGGTCCGTAGGGCAATTTGAGGCGTTTCGGCGAAAGTTGAAAAAGTTGAAGTTTGGAAAATGGAGAAGTTTGACCCGTAGTTGATTTTTGTGATATCGGGATCGGAATGCAATTCCGAGAGTTGGAATGGCTCTGTTATGTCCTTTTGGACATGTCTGCGAAATTTTGTGTCATTCCGGATTGATTTGATGGGTTTCAGCAGAAGTTTTCGAAGTTGGAAGATTTGAAAGTTCCTAAGTTCGATTCATGGTGTGATTCATCATTTCGGTATTGTTTGATATGATTTGAGACCTTGAGCGAGTACGTGTCAGGTTATATGACTTACTGGTATGCTTGGACGGGGTCTCGAGGACCCCAGGTGTGTTTTGGACGAGTCGCGGATGATTTTCCATGGTTTTGGGGAGGCTGAGTTCTGATATAAGCGCACCTGCCGACCCTGGGTGCAGGTGCGAAGGAGGAAGTGCAGGTGCGAGAGGAGCTGGTGTGGGTAGTCTCCGCAGATGCGGAGAATTGGAACGCACGGGCGGTGCCGCAGGAGCGGATCCCTGGGCACAGAAGCGAAGTGGAGCGCATGTGCAATTGATCAGGCGCACTTGCGGCTGCCAGATGTGGTTAAGTTTGTCACAGGTGCGGAAGTTCTGGCAGAATCATATAAGTCGAGGGTTTTGCCATTTCCTTCATATTTTTAGTTTTAAACTTCAGATATGGGAGCTTCTTTTGGGGCTTTTTAAGCAAATCGATTGGGTCTTCACATAGAATCTAACATATTCCATGACTTTGTCTTCATTTTATCACTTAATTTGTGTTTTGAGTTGAGGAAAATGTTGGTTTTGTAAGAAAAGTTTTAAAATAAAATATCGTGATTTGTGGGATCAAATGGTATTGGAATTTGATAATTTTTGTATTGTTGAGCTCATATTAGAATGAGTATTCGAATTTTATAAAATTTATCGGGTTCAGAGGTGCGGGCTCGGGGGTCAACTTTTGGACCAATTTTCAAATTTTGTTAAAGATTGACATTATGATCTAGATTGGGTTCTGATGTGTTTACTTGTGCTTTGAAGTTAATTTGGTTGGATTTGAGCCGTCCGAAGGTCTTTTCACAAGAGAAGTGCATTTTAGAGTATCGGTCTGTCGTCTTTAAGGTAAGTATCTTGCCTAACCTTGTTTGGGGAACTTTCCCTTAGGATTTGAGTCTTCTATGTTTATTGTAGTTCGTATAATCGAGGTGACGAGTGCGTACTCGGACTTATTTGGGAGAAATTAGCCTTTTAGGGTTCTTAGGTCCTCATATTCATTATGTATGAAGTTATTCTTGGTATGACTGAGTTTCTGCTTATAGTTTCACCTCTACAAGCTTAGCTGGAATTAATTGTTTCGTGATTCACCCATATTGCCTGATTGACATCCTATTTTAGTTAACTAAAGAATTTCGCCTCTCCTACTGTCATGCTATCTTTTCATAGCTGCTTGTCTTATTGAGAATTTATCATTTATCTCTCATGAAATTGTTTAGTCTTAATTGAAGCTAAGATCATCTTTCCTTAATTAAATTGTCGAATATCTTCGTAATTGTCCAACCTTAAAAAGAGTTAGATAACCTATATCCTTGTTGACTTGCTTTTATTTGGGACTACTTGACTCGTGTTGATTTCTTTGATATTGACTTGTATATTGTGGGATTGTCGCTACAAGTTAGATTTCCCTTTTGTTGAACTGTTCCCTTTATGCCAGCATTCTTTTCTGTGGTTATTCCTTGTGAGCTGGTCCTACAAATTCTTTGTGATTTACAATTCTTGAGTTGACTTACTTGCCGTACTTTATATTATTTTCATTGTTGTTGTTGTGAATTTACTTTGGGACTACAGATCGGTATTGCGGGAGATCCCCCTGCACCTTTATATTTGGGACTACGAAACGATATCCCGGTAGATCCCCATGTACTGGATATTTACTTTGGGATTACGGATCGGTATTCCGGGAGATTTTCCTGCATATTTATGATTTGGACTACGGGACGATATCCCAAGAGATCCTCTACACATTTATGCTTGGGACTACGGGACGTTATCCTGGGAAATCCCCTATTGCTATTTCCGTGTTTTGAGAAGATGTTTCATTGACCCTATCCCTGTGTAAACCGTATATGTGCCTCAAGTTTTTGTCCTTGTGTTTACTAGATGGTATGAACTATGATAGGACACATGCACAAGCATACACATGGCTAGGCACCCTTATCGAATATGAGGATCCTTGAGATTTCCGAGTATAGACACATACCTTTGTTATTTGCCTTCCATGTGAGAATGACTCTTTTGGGCACGTGAGTTGTCAATATAATTAGGAGATGTGATGAGGGCACATGATGCCAAGTAGGGTTCGGATATTGAGACTCGAATTGTATGATTATGAGATGAGGTGTTATAGAGTGACTTATGTTCGAAGGTTATCTATTTGAAAAGATTATATTCGAAGGTACTTATTTTTAATTAACTATTTTAAAACATCACAGGGTGACTTATATTTGATGAATATTTGTTTGAAAAGATTATATTCGAAAAGCACTTATTTTGAAAGAACTCTTTTAAAAGGAATATTTATTTGGAGGAAGCATATTTCGAAACATTTTAACCACTTGAAAGATTTGATTATTTGATTGATGCTTGTTGGTTAAGACTTAAGGTGAAAACTATCAGAGTTGTTGAGTTATGACTTGTCTTTATTGCACTTGTGATTTCGAATTTGGGTTGTATCCTCGCTTACCTTTTTGTGTTTTCCTTATGGTGTTCCGTTGAGTAATTGTTGTTTTCTTTCCTTATTGCAATTACTGTATTGTTAGTCGTATCGTGTAGTATGTATATAAATATCATTGTTTACCATGAAAATAGCAATAATAATTAAATTTATTCATGGGAATCTAAAAATACGTGATCTATTATTATGCTAGTTGTTAAGCAGTTGATGCTAGATATGCGGGACTTAAAGGTAAAACAAAGTAAAGGGGGAAGCTATAATCGAACCGATAGGTTAGTTATTCGGGGCCTTAATCTTGTCGATTTGGGGCCTCGAGGTCGATTCCAGGGCTCAGACTCGAGCTATCACGGCAATCGGGGTAGCGCTAACGGTTACAAAATAATTAAGTAAGGCCTTTTATGGCCAATGATAAGCAATAACTAAAGAACAAGTATGAAGATAATAAATAAGAGCAATAATATCAAGATAGTATATTAGAGAGAGAGGAGAATATTCTTCCATATTCGTGTGGAGTAATTGGAGCAACAGACCTTACAAAGTGTCAAATATCCCCTTATATAGGAGAGGAATCCTGACATAGTACAAAAATCATTAATTAAAAAGATAAGGGGGATGGGACAACTAGATGGCACCAGGCTCTAACAATACTAGCTGCACACCTTGGGAACTCCCCGTCACCAGCATTGTTGTTAGGTCGGGTGTCGACGAACCTCGAGGGAGTTAACTCGACCACAACCTTGCAACCTCGAGGCCTCGAGATGATCTTCTAAAATGCATTAATAATGAGAAATTGAACCCTCCGATTTTTCCGTATACAGATAGTCTCTACATTTCCTAGAATGAGGCTGTAGAAAACGGTCTTGAGCCTCAGTTCGGAGGGCGTCATCTTCATGACGTCAGCCTACCAGGGCATTAAATACCATGCCCAAAAAACCGCACAAGGGTAGCCATCAAAAAGTGATTATTGAGAAGCCCACGAACCGCTATTGGCTCGTCCCTTCCACTACCCATACGGTTCCTATAAATATGCCAACCATGTGATAATCCTTACTTTCATAACAACTTTAAATTCACGAATCCAGACCCATCTTCTTTTGCGTTCTTTCTTCTTTGCTTTCTAAGAAAAAATTTCCTACCATCGCAATGGCTAGAACCTCCAAAATGGTTCCTCGACAGGAGGAAGCCACCTCTTCATCTCGAACGTCTAAGGGGAAACCAAAAGTGGTACCCACCTTAGCGCAATGTACTTCCCCTAATCTTGACATGCCGAAAGATTATACCATCGATAAACCCTCTCCTACCCCGGGCTGATGTGAACACGTGTCCTGGTATTTCAGTGTCGTGACCGATGCAGGGACGGTAAAAGAGACTACCGATGGAGGAAGAAAGTGGAGGTGGAGATTCCTAGCCCCGATGAAAACATAAAGGATTACAAAGCCGGTTTCCTCTACGTATATACTTATGCCTTTACTTTGGGTCCGACCGATCCTTCTGGGTCCCCTCACCCGGAGATAGATCCAGTCATCCTTCACTTTTGTGATAAGTATCAGGTGACGCTCGATCAAATATATTCCTCTTTTTGGAGGATAGTTTTGATGCTCCGTTATTTCACCGATAAGGTTGGGGGGCGAGACCTTTACCCCTGTTCATTTGATCAGGATGTACATCCCCCAATTATAGCAATGCTTGATTAGGTTTCGTCATCGATCCAAAAAGTTATTTTTCTCAAGCACTGACAAGGAGAAAGATCGGGGATGGATGAGTAGGTTCGTCCGGGTTAGAACCTCAGACATCATTCTGGCTGGGAGGATGCCTTTCCCGGAAAAGTGGAACATGTAGCGTAAGCATTTTTCCCTTCGGATATGTTTTGTGATCTCCTTTCATTTCTTCCAAAAAATGAGCTTTTTTGGTTTCCACAGCTGCTGCTTGGTATCATAAAGCAGTCTTGGATCTGTTAGAGTGGATTAGGCGGTCGGACAACAAGTTTCCATATCTTGCCCGATCTTGGACCGACCTGTCCAGGAAGTGATGGGTGGCCAAGAACCATGGTAACGTTTCTCATACCGTCTATGTCTTAGCCTTATGCTTTTTCTTGTACCTTTTTGTACTGATAAGTTGTGGCCGCTATGCGCTCACAGGCCTTGGTAAGAATGTGCTGATGAGACCGCCTCCCAGCGGCAAAACGACAGTTTTTGAGCCTGCCAAGGGCAATAAAAGGAAAGTCTAGAAGGCTTTTGAACCTTCTGTAATGAAGAAACACAATCACGCAGGCCTTGAAACACCGTTAAGATCTCAACTTCTACTCACCAGGCAAGCCTCGATACTGGAGACAAGAACGATGATGAGAGCGAATGTCATTTGGAAGAGAGGCCGAGGTCGGATGCGGGAGCCCCGCAGGTACTTTGATCGGAAGCTGCTGAATCGGGGATGGCCGACTCAGGTCGGTCCCGCGCGGGAAGACCCTCGAAGAGAGTTTTATCATTGTTCCCCATCCCGCGGCCGGATATGATGCAATTTCTGATTCAGGGGCCGTTGTCGCTGGTCCCGAATGGTCTGGTCTCGAAGCGTTGTGGGAGCAGGAGTTGCCCTCGAGGAACTCTATGACTTGTGTGATTTTGGTTCAAGCCTTCAATTCTCATCAGGGAAGAAGGATGCTCAAGATGTAAACACTACCAAAGCGGGGATTCCTCTCAAAAGGGGAGGCTCACTTGGCAATATCTTTGATGATGTTAGTGATGACGTCAGTCTCGATGCTCCTGGTGCCGTCAAGGTGGCAGAGAGAATCCTGCAGCATGTGATAGCTATCTTTAGTATAATTTTTTAGTCTCGGGCATTACTATTCGGTTCTTTAATACTTTTGCTATGTCGCAGTGTAATAATATGTATGACTATGCCCTCTCCCAGCTCTACGAGGAGCTTTCTTACCATGAAGAGGAGCACGAGAGGCTTAACTCGGTGCTATGAGAGTCGAAGGCTCATTTCTCCCGAGAGGAGAAAGAATTAGGCGAGCACCGGGTTGCTTTGGAGAGAGCGATCCAGGAACATGATGATCTTGCTGAGCAGGTATTTCATTTTGCACGGACCCAAACTTTGCCCCCATTATTTCGATGTAGATTGGCTCACTTTTCTTTTTGCAGGTCGAGCAAAATGACTCGCAGATTGGTCGACTAAATGCGGAGATCCTCGAGCTGAGGAAGCAAAGAGAGGTAGTGTCCTTGAAGTTGGCATCGTCCCGTGATCTTCTCAAGGATGCTCACAAGGAGGTTGCTGCATTGGTTGCGGCCAAGTCTAAGATTGAGAGAAATGCTTCTATTTATATGAAGGACGTAGCCACGACTTATCAATAGCCCATGATGTATCGATAGCGGCTGAGCAGAAACTAACTGGGTCTATTGAACATGCTAGGGCGGAGGCGAGGAGAGAAATCTTGTAGGAGATCGAGGCCAGAGGCATCGACATGTTAGTTGATCTTGAGTAGGCCCGTGAGTCGGAGAGAAAGTTTCCGCTCTTGCAGAGTTAACCTTTGACTTTTGATGTTAACTCTTCAAAAATCATACTCGGAGCGATCGGGACCCCTGAATAGGGTCCTGTCCTGAAGTTAGATCGACGGCTTCTTTAGGGCCGGTGTCAGTGATATCGAGGAGACCTCAAGGCCTCACCACTTCTCGAATTTTGTAGGGTAGCAGCATTCACACAATCTGGTAAAGGGACCCCGAGGTGATTCTGTCAGTACGTTTCCCTAGGAGATGGTGACATTAACACGACCAGAGTTAATTGGCCTTCTAGGTAGGCAAGCAGTCGCTACTTTGCCCCTATATATTCCTTCACTTGCCTCTCAAGTGATGATTCTGCTACTTTGAGGAACTATTTCTTCCACATAACCTGGCGCTTTGTGCTAGTTCTACCATTTTTTCAACTTAAAATCTTTGTCCAACTCCATATCCTTCCCTTCTTATTTTATTTTATCCATGACTGCTATGTCGATGTCTGACCACCAACGAGAGGGGAGTTTTACCTGCGCTCCATATTCGGTCGGTGGTACACCACTGGTGCCCAACGAACATGCCTTGCCTTGAGGAGAGACATCACACTGGGGAGGTTTCCCAATGTTCCAGGCCACCAGGAGCATGTGTAGAGGTTCATCTCATCAGTGGGAGAGGAAAACCTCGAAATGATAAAAAAAGATTACGGAAGGGGAGGATGTGTGGTACTGTAAGTACCTTTCTCCGAGGAGAGCATCATGACCTATGTCGAGGGGTTTTTGAGTGTGTACACGTATACTTTTGCATCGGGTTCCCCCGATCAGGTCGTGCTTGATTGATGTCAGATATATCAGGTTACTTGGCGCAGGCTCACCCCTTCATTTGGAAAATACTGCAGACGACAAGATATTTTGCCGACAAGGCCGGGATTGAGTTTACTCTCAGTCATCTCGTGAGGTTATATCAGCCCTTGTGCTATCGAGGTTTGATCGCTCTGCAGCATCGATCCACCCGGGCTCCTACCATTAACAACAAAGATGAAGAGGATCGTGGATAGATGAATTGGCTCGCTCGAGCTCAAATGACCTATATCATTCCTGGAGTGTTTCTGCCTTTTCCTAAGAAATGGAACTTTATACATAAGTGTCGCATATGTATTTTCATTGTTTTGACTAGAGGCGGGCTCCATAATAATATCTTTTTGTCCCATTTTTTTAGCAACTCCTTGGTTACCGATCGAGGTCCCTGATTTGACCAAGTGGTCTTGTAAGCTGGCAGCTTGCTCGACTTATGATAAGAGCAAGTGGCAAGATCTGTCCAAAGAGAGGTGAGAGGCAAAGCATCATGGTAGGCGCCTGGAGGCTTGTTTCCCGAAAATGGTGCTTTTTTTCTTCTTCAGTGTACTAACTTAGCCACTGTAGGTATCGAAGATTTTTTTGAAATTGAGGCTGTGCCCTCTAGGAGATGAGGAGAAATTGCCGACCCGGGGTCGAGGGTCGATGACAAATGGAAAGTTCCCTAGAGGTGTGAGGGGTCTTGCAGTGAGGCGAGTCCTTTCCACCGGTTTAAAAGAGGCGATACGACCGAGCGTCTAGCTTCGAAGACCTCTATTTTCGAAAGAATATTCTCCATTTCTGCTGAGGGTATTTCAAAGGGCGAGGAGGACGTTGTGCCTCCTTCTTTTCTTACTAAAGGTGCTTCATGGGATAATAAGCCATCAGACATTGGCTCGGCCTTTAGTGAGGCTCAGCGGCTTGGCATTGTGGCAAGCTTTGATAACCCTCATAAGATTATTCTGTGCCCCCCACTCTTCCCTTTTCATTGAATTTTCTTTTGCAGGCCTTCGACAAGCTCAAATTCGAGATCCTTCGATATGAGGCCAAGTTGTGGGAAGCTTCAGATAGGGAGAAATCCCTTAAGCTTCTTTGTATGGAAAAGGAAAGCGAGCTGGTTTCTCTGCGGTACGAGGTAGATCGGAGCCGGAGCTGTGAGAGCTGCCCCGAAAGACAAGTATCTTGTATTCCGTGCTGACATATACTCCCCCTTTTATCTTTGGAGATTAATGTTTCGATATTTCATTTGGAGAGCAAGATGCAGGAGCTGGAACTGCTTTGGGGCGAAGTTGGCCGGGTCAAACGTGAGCTTGACGAGCTGCAAGCTCATGTAGATACCCAAGTTGCGGCCAAAGAGAGTGCTCTTGCTATGGTTTCCACCCTTGTGGTACAAATCCGGACCATTCATGCGAATGAATCTTCACGAGTGAACATAATTGTAAGGCTCGCGTCCGAGCTGTCGAAGGCGAAGGTCGAGGTGGTGAATGTCTGGGCTGAGGTCGTAATGAACAGTACCAGGGCAGATCAGAAAGTCTCATCCTATTTGAAGAGTGTTGCTGTTGCTAGGGCTGAGCTAAAGAGAGACCTCGATCGTGCAAGTAGTAGCAAAGAGTGTGCAAAATGCAGATATCGGAGGAAAACTCTCGAGGAGATTCATGATAGGTACTTTTATCTCTCGAAAGAGATCTAGCAAGCCAAGGGGGAGGAGCACGATGCCAAGTTCCTTATGTTCTATGCTGAAGATGGCGGGGATGGGGCTGTCGGGCCATAGTCCCCAAGGGGGGCAATTAATTTATTCTTTGTCCTTGTGTATATAGCTTCCACAGTATGTACTAAACGAAGCTTATATTTTATCTCCTGTATTTATAAGGGGAAACCTCGCAATTTGTATCTTTTGTGTTTCTGTTTGTCAAGATTTTAACCAGGTCAATTCAATCTTTAAGTTAGTAGGAATCTTTAGATTTGTGATACGACCCTGGGGCTCATTAGGCTAGCCCGGGGGCTCTTACGCGCTTGGTCAATGCTACATTTAGTATAAGCCGACATTTGATCTCTTATGCTTTTGCTCAACTATTTTAGGTTTGGTCCCTGAGTCGAATTTCGACCCGAGCTCATTGACCCTCAAGCTTTTATGTTTGCGTGGGTTGCTGAATATGGCTCTCACACTCTTAATCGAAGCGATCTTTTATATGTGTGGCCTTGAGGCTCATTACGCTTTACCTTGAGTCATATGTAGTTAACTATTTTGGGTTCAGTCTTCGAGTCAGGTTTCGACTCGAGCTCAATTGCCCCTCGAGTTTTCATGTTGGTGTAAGCTGGCGACAATAGCTCTTACGCTTCAGGCCGATGCAGCTTTTTAATGTGAGCTGGCGACAATGGCTCTTATACTTTGCCCTTAGGCATATGCAGTTAACTATTTTGGGTTCTGTCCCCAAATCAAGTTACCACTCGAGCTCATTTGACCATCAAGTTTTATATTTATGTGGGCTGGCGATAGTGGCTCTTATGCCATAGGTCGAAGCGACCTTTTATTGGCTTTGTTTTCCCCTTGTTAGGGTCTTTTTGAAGTAATTTTTGTCTGACCCGTCGTCGATTCGGGAAGAACCTCGATTTTGAGCCATTTCGTGGCGATGATCGAGCACCTGGTAAGGTTTGGCTCAGAGGCTGAGTATCTCAAAGCCCATAATGTGGAGCAAACATGATAGAAGTTCTTTTGCCTCTGTCAAGGGTAGCCTCTTTAACCAGTTCTTTTCGAAGTAAATTCGAAGTAATGGCCTATGATTTTGTAGCGATCGTCGGGCATCCCTGAGTTGCGTTAGTTTGGCTGGTACAACCGTATGATCGTAGTCATTTGTGTTTGGCAGGAGTCATTTTAGTCCCGAGTGTAGTAGTTTAGGTGTCTATATCGAGGGTATGCCCTTTTCGGGGTCTTACAAATTCGACATATAATCATAACTTCGGGATCGAGTTTATGCCTGTAGTTAGGTCTTACAGAATTTTCATGCCTTTAAGGTCTTATAGTTTTGTTGATACTTGGTACAAGTATGATTCATGCCTTGCTTGAGGTCTTACAGTTTTTGTTGCTGCCTTATGTAGGTCTTACGAGACGGAGTCTGCCCACTCGGGGTCATATGGACTTGGGTTTCTTAATAAATGGCGATTGGCAACAGTCTCCGAGTCATCGAGGTTGTTTTGGCTCTGGAGCTGTTACTTGTGAGCTGTGTATTGCCTCATTGAGGGCTTACAATTTTGGATATTCCGACCCTGAGGTCATGCTTTTTTTAAGTTTTTCACGCAGTCTCCAAGTGTTCGGTGCACTTTTGGCCTTGGAGATGTTTCATGATTTTCATGCTACGTCGTTGAGGGCTTATGAGTTTGCAGTTCCGAACCTGAGGTCATGCGGGTGCCGAATCATTGATGCTAGTCTCTTAGTATTCGAAACATTTTTTTATGGAGGAACCGTTTTGGCAAAAATGCTGAGTTTCCTTAGGAGTATGAGATGCTTTGACAAAAGGTATTATTTGTTTTCTTGGCACAAATATATATTGTTTCTTGTCGGGTGGATTGACTATGTAGGCACGGTTCATTCAACCGTTTGGCCTGATACATCATTTTACCATTGGGACACTGAGGGGATGCCTTCCAGTATTCGGGGTTGATTGTAAAGGAAGCATAGAATACTTTTTGAGTCTTCCCTAGGTAGCACGTGGATGTTTCCTCATTAAAAACTTTGTTGGAAAAACCCACTTCGAGAAAAAAACTCGGTTGAAGGAGAAGAGTGCAGCAAACGCTTCGAAACCTTAAGGTCTTCGAGCTGGGTCGGCATTTAAATTGCTTTGATCGGGGGCTTGTACCAAAGTTATCATGAAATATAAAATAAAAAGTGTAGATGATTATACCTTAATGGTGATGGCATTTTTAGATCATGACGTTTGTTTGGTGGACGCGATGCGGTCCTTTCATTTGAATACAGCCGAAGGTGTGTCTTAAAAGATCGTGTGGATGGCATGTTGCGGTTCGTCTGCTTTGTTCTTTTTGGTTGTTTCTCTTTCTCGAGACTGAATTTTAGCTTGGTCGTGAAGGAATTCCAGAAGGTAACCATTGTCGAGTAGCCAGGACACTTCCTCCTAGAGTTGGCGGCAATCCTTAGTCTTTTGTCTGTGCGTGCTGTGAAGCTCGCATACTAATCTAGTTCTTTAGTGAAGGATCTAAATATACAGGCCTGGGCCATTTGGTATCCCTGATTTTGCTGATGGCGAACACGATATTCGATACGTCAACATTAAAGTTGTATTTTGACAAGCGAGGTGCCTCAGTTGGCCTCGCATTTCTATCGAACCCGACTCTGTCGATCAATCCCCGAGGGTTCTGTCCTCAGTCTATCCTTCGATCATAGCGAGGTGGGTTATGCCTCGAGGCATTCTTCCTATCTTCGGTGTATGGTCGGTACCTTTCTTTGTTTGGCTTCGTATCCTTCGCTAAGAGCCTACTTGGGTATACTGAGCCCGAGAGGGCTTCTAGCTGGTCATCCTCGACTCTGATTTTCGATTGGTATCGGTTGTGGACGTCCGACCAGGTCACGGCGGGATACTCGACCAGATTCTCATTCAGCTGCCTCGAAGGCACTGAGCTCCGCCTATTGAGGTCTTGAGTGAATCGGAGATAGGTGGTAGTTCCACTCGTTCCATTTGGAAGCGAGATACAAATTCTCGCAACATCTCGTTCTCCATTTGCTTGATTTTGAACGCGTCAGATTTCTTTGTTTCTACTTTGGTGGCATCAGCATGTGCTTTTATGAAGGGGTCTGCCAACATGGCAAATGAGTCTATGAAGTTGGGAGCTAGGTTGTGATACCACATCATGGCCCCTTTCGAGAGTGTTTCCCCAAACTCTTTAGTAAGACGGATTCGATCTCGTCATCTTTTATATCGTTGCCCTTTACTGCGCATGTGTAGATAGTAACATGCTCATTGAGGTCTGCGGTCCTGTTGTGATTTGGGATTTCTGACATTCTGAAATTCTTTGGAATGGGTTTCAGAGCCGCTTCCTCTGGGAACGACCTTTGCACGAAATTCTTCGAATCCACATTATTCAGGACTAGGGGTACGCCCGGGATTTGGTTGACCCTGGAGTTGTAGGTTTCGGCCTTCTTGTCGTTGGCTGCTATCATTTTCTCGCCTAATTCAATCCTTTAGGTGAGGTCCTTGAGCATTTTTAGGATGACAGGATCGGCTATCGACCCATTATTGCTCGATCACTCTGGTACCTGTTCGGTAGGGGGAGCTGTTCCTAGTGCTATTGTGCTAGGAGTTTTCGAGTGGCTTTGCAGCTGAGCGTTAGCCAGCTGTTGTGCCTGCAATATTTCAAAAATAACATGGAGGCTAACCTCCCATTCTTCCCTGGTTGGGGTTTTCTGAGCTCCGTGTGGAACTTTTTGGTGTATGCTTTTGTTGGTGTTAAAGCTTTCATCGACCTGCTATGCATGCCATGAACGTACATCCGCTGGAATTGGTCCTAGTGCGTTCTCGATGTTTCATGGTGGCACACCAACGATTGGAACAACCACACCGTTCTCTCCGTGGTTTTCAAGGTTGTCATTTTCAACTCTATTTACCGAGCCAGACATTTTAACCTGAAATCGAAGATCTTGGACAAGAAAAAGTGTGAAATATAACTTGCGTTATATAATGAAACCAACAAGAAAATAATCACTATTATTTTTAGCCCCACGGTGGGTGCCAAACTGTTTGCCGTGAAAATGGCAATAATAGTTAAATTTGTTGATATGACTCTAATAATACGCGATATGTTTTTATGCTAGTTGTTAAGCAGTTGATGCTAGATATGCGAGACTTAGAGGTAAAAAAAAGTAAAAGAGGAAGCTATAATCGAACCTATAGGTTAGTTATTAGGGGCCTCGAGGTCAATTCCAGGGCTCCCGACCTATCACGGGCAATTGGGGTAGGGCTAACAGTTACAAAATAATTAAGGGAGGCTTTTTATGGCCAATGATCAGCAATAAATGATGAACAAGTATGAAGATAATAAATAAGAGAAATAATATAAAGATAGTATGTTAGAGAGAGAGAGAGAGAGAGAGAGAGAGGAGAATGTTCTTCTATATTTCGTATGGAGTAGTTGGAGCAACAGACCTCACAAAGTGTTAAAGACCTCCTTTATATAGGAGCGGAATCCTAACATAGTACAAAAAGAATTAATTACAAAGATAAGGGATGGGACAACTAGATGGCACCAGGCTCAACCAGTACTAGCTGCACGCCTTGAAAACTCCCCATCACCAGCATTGCTGTTAGGTCAGGTGTCGACGAACCTCGAGGGAGGGAATTCGACCAATGCCTCGCAACCTCGAGGCCTCGTGATGATCTTCTGAAATGCATTAATTACGAGAAATTAGACCCTCCGATTTTGCCGTATACAATCATGTCCCGTTTATTAGACCAGTAGGTTTCTTGACTGTTTTTTCATCACTACTCTACCGAGGTTAGTCTTGATACTTACTAGACACCGATATGGTGTGATCATACTACACTTCTACACAATTTGTTTGCAGATCCAGGTATTGTTCACTAGTAGCTGTTCGGATTCTTGCCGAGGAGACTCAAGGTAGCCCTGCTGATGCATTTGTAGGCTTTGGAGTCATCTTCCTATTTTATATTCACAGTGTTATACTTATTTCCATACGATTGCGTTTAGAAGTTGTAGCAAAACTCTTTAGAACTTATGACTTGTACTACCGAATTTTGGGAATTATAAATTTCGTAGAGATTTCTGCTTCAAGACTGTTAAATTTTATTTACTATTGTGGTATTTCAGTATGAGCTAGATTTATCTAGTCCCTATGACTAGGTGCCATCATGATACCTAATCGGTGGGAAAGTTGGGTCGTGATAAATTGGTATCAGAGCTGTAGGTTCATAGGTGCTGTGAGTCATAAGCGAGTTTAGTAGAGTTTTGCAGATCGGTATGGAGACGTCTGTACTTATCTTCGAGAGGCTACAAAACTATTAGGACAATTTCACTTGTTTCATTCCTATCGTGTGAGCTTATTGATATTAGAGTTTAATATTTTATCCTTCCGTTCTCTCACCGACGATGAGGACACGAGTTGCGATTATCGATAACGCTGCTTTCGGAGCAGGTGTTTCCAGAGGTAGAGGTAGAGGCCAATGAGGATTATGTGCCGCAGCTAGATCACACTCCAAAGCAGTGAGTTTCCATTGGTTAGGTTCCAGGGGTCAGGGCGACACAACCAGTGGTCCCAGTTCAGCTTATTGTTAGGGTAGCAGCATTGAGGAAGGGCAATTTAGATATGCAAGGTTCAAGGAAAATGACCCTCCTACATTCAGTGGTTTGGCTTAAGAGAGCACAAGGGGTTTTATAGAGGAGTGCCATCGCACTCTCAGCACTATGGGTATTGCAGAGACGAGTGGGGTTGCTTTTACTACGTTCCAGCTTAAGGGAGCAACTTATCAGTGGTGGAGGGTCTATGAGTTGGGTAGCCGGCCGATACAGCTTCACTTACATGGGTTCAATTTTCAAAGACATTTGGAGAGAGTTTGTACCTCAGTCACTTCGGGATGCATGGGCACTGAGTTTGAGAAGCCATGTCAGGGCACCGTGCTAGTATTAGATTATGCCGTCGGATTCAATGATTTGGCCAGACATACACCTGCCTTGATCGCTATAGTTAGAGAGTGCGTCCATAGATTTATTGAAGGGCTCAGACATGATATTAAGTTTTGCATGACTTGAGAGTTACATTCATATATTTTATTTCAGCAGGTGGTAGGGATCGCTCGCCGGTTAGAGGGCATGTGGGACCAGGAGCGAGAGGACAGACGAGATCAGGAGAGAGAGAGAGAGAGAGAGTACAGGGAGTTAGAGATGCCTCGTATATCAGAGAGATCTGCTGGTCCTTATTTTGGAGGCAAGGTGCGACATGGTAAAAGTTTCATGGGTCAGCCAATTCAGTTTGTGCTTTAGGCTTCACACAATGATTCATATGTTCATGGGTCTTAGAGTACCCGTACCACACAGTTACCACAGCCATGTCAGTAGAGGTGTTGCTTTGAGTTTGGAGATACTAGCCACATGGTGAGAGGTTTTCCCAAATTTCAGGCAAATATTCCATATCGAGGTATTCAGGTGAGTAGAAGGCACCCAAGATGCGGAGGCCCAACATGTTGATGTGTTTCATATAGCAGGCTTAAGGCCATTGTGACAGATGATTTCATTCAGGTATGATTTTGATTTTTAATAGAGGAGCACCATCTGTGGTTTGTTATAGTTCTGCTTACCGAGATGAGTTCCCCTATTTGTTGCTCCACTTACGAGTATGTTTCATGATTTGCACACTATTTATGTGTTACGCTGTTGGGAGGTTCTATGAGTGATAGCCGTGTCTATGGTACGTTTTTATTCATTATTGAGAGTTATGGGACTGGAAGTAAATTCCTATTGTCCATTACAATATATTTGATGTGATTTCTTAGTATTTTTTGCTACGAGTTGTGATTTTTGTGATCCACCGGTGTGGGAGCCAGCACTTATTGTAAATTACGATAGAATTGATCTAGTGAGGGGTTCCAGCTTATTTGATGTATACCCTACTTGTGATTTAGAGTTGAGGGCAGGAGCCTCGTGATTTCATGTAATTTGATGTGTTGAAATCGGGTTGTGTAACGCAGTGGAAGTTATATCAGTATGAGACCCTTGTGATTTGTTCATATGCTTTGATCATTTTCTTGTTATACTGTTTTGTAGGCTAATACTGATAGAGAGTTGTGCCTGTCGGGGCTTGTTTGATAGTTCCCTTATGTGTTTCTCTTTACATATTCAATCATTTTCCTACTGTGCTTCTTGAGTTTTAGCTTGTGGGGGGTGTGCCCGTTGGTTTTAGTTGTGATTTGGTGATTCGGGTGTTTAGTTATATGGTTTTTGTGGTTATTGTATTATTGTCAGTGTCATAAAGATTTGAAACGGTTTCCTATTGAATATAAGGATTATGGCCTGCGCTGGAATTTGACTTTGGGCGGATATTATGATCAGAATTGTTATTATGGACCTATGTTTGATGTGTCATGTTGTGTGGTTGTGCTCTATTGGGTGTAGGCATGGGTTGATACAGTTGGTTGAGACTGATATCGGATATAGATTTAGGATCATATCTTTTTGAAATGAATGAAAGGTAAGAATTCTGGCTCTAAAGCTTATTGGTATTGCTAGAAAGGCTAAATTTCAGTTGACATGGTGTTGTTAGATTTATGTGTATTGGGGTGACATGGGATCACCCGCGGGTGTATGTCAGAAGTGTGCATTCAGCAATTTGAGGGCTTCAAGCCGAATCTTGGCACGTTCGAGGATGAACATTGGTTTTAAGAGGGGAAGGATGTAATGACCTGGCCGATCGTTTTGAGAAATTAAGCTCTGTTCGGTGGCGTAAGGTCTGGAATAGCTTCATAATATGAGTATCAACTTACATGCATGATTGAATTCAGTTAACGGATGATTCAGAGTCAAATTTGAAGAAGGAATCTAGTTTTGGAAGTTTAAGCGGTGAGAATTTGACTGGAACTTGACTGTTGAGTAAACAACCTCGGAATCGGTTTTAGGTGATTTCAACAGCTTCGTATGGTGATTTGGGACTTAGGCGCGTGTCCGGATTTAGATTTGGAGGTCCGTAGGGTAATTTGAGGCGCTTCGGCAAAAGTGGGAAAAGTTGAAGTTTGGAAAATGGAGATGTTTGACCCATAGTTAAATTTTGTGATATCGGGGTCAGAATGCGATTCTGATAGTTGTAACAGCTCCGTCATGTCATTTTGGACATGTCTGCAAAATTTGGCATCATTCCGAGTTGATAAGATTGGTTTCAGCACAAGTTTTCAAAGTTGGAAGATTTGAAAGTTCCTAAGTTTCATTCATGGTGTGATCCGTCGTTTTGCCATTGTTTGATGTGATTTGAGACCTCGCTAGTCCGTTTTAGTTTATATGACTTGTTAGTATGCTTGGATGGGGTCTCATGGCCCCCAGTGTGTTTCGGACGAGTCGCAGATGATTTTCCATGGTTTTGGGAAGGCTGAGGTTAGGTGTAATCACACCTGCAGATCCTGGGCGCATGTGCGATGGTCGTGGGTGCGAAAGAGCAAGTGCAGGTCGAGAGGAGTTGGTCTGGGCAGTTTCTGCAGATGCGGAGAATAGGAACTCACATGCGGTACCGCAAGAGCGGATACATAGGTGCATACACGAAGTGGAGCGCAGGTGCGATTGGTCAAGCGCACATGCGGTCGTGTAGATGCGGTTAAGTTGGTTGCAGGTGTGGAATTTCCGGCAAAATCATATATGTCGAGGGTTTGGCTATTTTCTTCATATTTTTAGTTTTTAACTTCGGATTTGGGAGCTTCTTTTGGGGTTTTTTCAAGCAAATTGATTGGGTAAGTGTTCTTCACCTAGAATCTAACATATTCCATGATTTTGTCTTAATTTTTGTCACTTAATTTGTGTTTTGTGTTGAGGAAAATGTTGGTTTTCAAAGAAAAGTTCTAAAATAAAAAATCGTGATTTGATGGATGAAATGGTATCGGAATTTGATAATTTTTGTATGGTTGAGCTCATATTGTAATGGGTATTCGAATTTTGTAAAAGAATTTGGGTTTTGAGGTGCCGGCCTGGGATTATCTTTTGGACCAATTTTCGAATTTTGTTATAGATTGAGACTTTATGATACATAATGGGTTCTTATGTATTTTATTTGTGCTTTGAAGTTAAGTTTGTTAGATTTGGGCCGTCTGGAGGTCTTTTAACCCGAGGAGTGCATTTTAGAGTATCGGTCCGTCGTCTTTGAGGTAAGTATCTGTTGATAGCCAATTTTTCCCTATAATATTTTTAAAAATAGATATATACCTCCAAAACTATGCATTAGCATCAATTAATATTTTTTCATAATTTTTGCATTTAAAAAAAAAAGATTCTAGTTAATTTATTCTAGCTTTTAATATATATATATATATATATATATATATATATATATATATATATATATATATATATATATTAAATCACTAATTGCATCATAAATAGTATTATAATAATTTTGTAGCTTAATTTTATTATTTGTATATGTACTAAATTTTATTTATTTTACAACTAGCCACATTCGTATTTTTGGGGTTATAATTGCAATTATTTTGTAATTATAGCCCATGCATGCATTATTATATTACTTTACCAAAAAATAGCCTTTTATATTTTTAAAATATTAAGTAATTATTTTAAAACATTTCTAGGCAAGAAAATTATTTTTTTATAGTTCATTAACTATTTTAAAATATTTTTAGCAATTAAATGGGTATTTAACAAATGACCCCTTTTATTTCGGACCTAGCCCAATTAAATGGCCTAATTTCAACCCCAAATCCCTAACCGACTAAGACCATACCCAAATCGAATTAAAACCCGGACCCAAACCTTTTCAATCCTAGCCATTGATCACAAAGATCAACGCAACCATCACTTCTTACAATATTTAACCAAAAGACCCCCTCTTCCCCAAACCTATTCATTCCTACCAAGAAGCCGCCCTAGAATTCCTAGTGCTCTCAGTCTCTCTAAGACCTAATCCTAATCCTAGTCGCCGCCACCCAAAACCAGCCCTAATCCCTTTGATTCCTATTCGATCCGTGGATTTTTATGGCCATTTGTGGCTCGTACTGATCTTCTACATCTCCTGGTTGCTCGTTCTTATGATTTCTTGGGAAAATCTCGAAGAGATCTAACTAGATCTGGTTCAAGACTCTGTGAGAGTCCGTCTATGGTTGTGAGTGGTACTATTTAGATTCTTTTACAGTTTAAATCTCTTGTTTCAGAATGGATCCTCTTTACCCTTTCATTCTTTCTTCAAAACCCTCATTTCAAACACGAATTCATCCATATCTTTGTAGATCTTGAAAGTTTCTGAGTTCTTCGTCGATTTTTCTTTAAAGAGTTTCTTGTTTCTTCACTATTAGTTGATTTCTGGCACTATGTTATCTTAGATTTGATCTCTTCATTATCTGCTGTTTGATCCTCTGCATGTTTAAAGTGTTTTCAAATTACCATGGTTGTTCTTTAAGGTTCTTTAATTTTCTACTACTAACCTATTTTTAGCACTACGCTACTTTAGGTTTCTGATTTCTCTAATTTCTATTGTTCGAATCTCTGTATGTTTGAAGTGCTTTCTGTTTCCCTGTCTATTTGTCTAAGGTTCTCCTAATCTTCCTACTACTATTCAATCCTAAGTATCTTTCTAACTATCTGGGGGTTTCTCTTCCATTTTACAAAAGGTTTTCTAAAGTTTTTATGTTTCGTTTGATCTTTCTCGCATGGTTATGTTCCTGGTCCAATTGTTTGACTATTCAGTGTTTGATTTCAACCTCTTGTCCGTTATTGTTTGAATAATTGATTGATTAGTCTAATTATCTAGGGTTTCCTTTGTTTACTAAACTAATTTACTGATCTCTGATTGTTTTCCTTAATCTTGAGTTCTTAATTGACATCTCTTGTCTATCTATGGGTTGATTGACCCGTTGATTTGTCTCTGAATTACTTGTGTTGTCTTATTTGTGAAGCTGATTACTTGATTTAAATATTCTGACCCTAATTGACTTATAAATCTACTTATTACCTTATTTGAAATTCAATTAGAGTTACTTATAGTATAATTTCCTAATTTCCTGTCTCCAATCAAGCTTGATTAATTATTTGATTACTCCCTTACCTTATTTTGCAATGTCAATTTGCCTTGCCCTACTTACCCATACTATATATATACACACACACACTCTCTCTCTCTCTCTCTCTCTCTCTCTCTCTCTCTCTCTCTCTCTCTCTTTCTCTCTCTCTCTCTCTCTCTCTCTTACTCTTATTCTACTTGACACGAACAATAATTCACACACACATAAAAGCATTCCTCTCATCTCTCTCTCTTTGCTACTTTTGATCACTGCTTGACCAGCCGGCTGAAAGCCAAGGCTAGGTTGTTGAATCTTATATACTTTACGTTATGTTTATGATTCCTTAACTGGTATGCCTCTATCATTGTCATTCAATTAATTTGTGTGTTTATCAACATGCCACTTTTATTTAAATATGTGTATTTATCAGCATACTTATTTCTTTTCAATCCATGTGTTGGTTAGCATGACTACTTCTGTCCAATCTATGTGGCTACTTCTGCTCAAAACTATATACTCAATAGCATGTCTAACTATGTGTTTCCTAGCATGACTACTAATGTTCAATCTATGTGTTTATGTCTACTCATGTCCAGTACACGTGTTTACTACAACAGCATGTTGGGTTCTGCTTTTAACTAGAACTAGGGGTTCTGCTTTCAGCAAGTTTGCATGTTTACTTATGTCTAAAGTTAGATCTATGTCTTGTTTACTTCCCTACTAGCATGATCTTCTATCTGGATACCTTGCTCCCTAATCCCTATTACCATTTTACATGTGGTCGTTTGATCCTCAACATGCCTTGCTTCTGTGTTTTGTTACTCAGTAATAACCAATAAACTAGTAACTTGTTTCTAAATACTATTTGCTGAAACCTTTGCCTAAGTTCTAAGAATGACCCTATTTGCTCCTTATTTCCTGAAGAGTCTAAAACTGTTTCTCAAAACTACTCTTGTAAAGCAGTATCCACTTCAACTCCTAGAACACTTAGGCTACTGCCCCTCCAGTGTGAGCATTGCTTTGGAATCCATGAGGCTCCTCTGAACTTTGACACATTGGGGCTAGCTATTCCACACTACACAAGATGATGATTTGTGAAAGGACCCTGGTGTGAGCACTGCCCTGGGTTCCTGAGGCCCATGGGAACTTTGACACATCAGGTACCCCTCTTGCACTATGAGAAGTGGCATTTGAGACTATTTGAAGGCCTGGTTCCCAAGATTTTTCTTTGGGCCTATCCAGGCTCCCTATAATATACTGTTATCATTCCTGTAATTCATTTTTACACTTGGTTTGTAATATTAATTATTTTGTAAATAGATATTGGGGAAATTTGTAAATATGGAGGGATTATTATACATATTTTGTTGGGAATGGGTAGATATCATGCCTATTGGATTTAAAATTAGTGTTTACATCATAAAATCCACGCCTATAGGATATCGCAATGTTCATCACTTGTGTGCATTCTATATTTCATGACTATAGGGTTCAAATCCACTTCTGCAATTAGAAATCATATGGTTGTGTTGTTTGACTATTTGCATGCATTCTAAATATCATGCCCATGTGTTAAAATAAAATCTTGCACTTTCAGATATTATGTCAATAGGTTAAAAATCAGTGTTGCATGTTTAGACATCATGCCTATAAGTTTACAGTTAATTTCTGCATTTAGGAGTCATGCTAAATAGGTTCAGCGTATTTCGCACTTAGAAACCATGCTTGTAGGGTATAAAACCAATCTTACATTTTGGACACTATGTTTGTGAGTTTAAAATCAATGCTCACATGCCAATCAGGTTTAAAATTGCTGCATTGTCTAAAATCAGTCCTCACATCTAGACAGCATGCCCATAGAATCTAATGAACCCAAACTACTTGTTTAAAATAGTTTTACTGGTTATTGCATTTATTAATGACTAGATATCATCTCTATAGGATATCATTGATACACGACTAGGCAAGCCAGTAGGGTAATTAAAAATCATATGAACTATACAACTGTGCTTCTGATTAACTACCTAGATTCAACGAACCACTCTCAAATCAGTAGGCAAACTGATTAGGTATTGGTTCCCGCTTTAACAAAGCTTTGCATATGTTTTTATTTGGGTTCACCTAGATATTCTGTCATTAGGACTCTTTTCAAAAGTCTAAAATAATGATGTCTGAGACGTGTATTTGTTTGTTCTATTTGTGGAGGTAAAATGTGCACCGCCTTAATTGTTCTTTACTTGACAGTCCGAGTTGTTTGTTTGTCGCCTAGAGTTTTCTCCTTTTAATTACTGTTGAATAGTCTTGATCCACCCTAACATGAAGTCCTAAAATACCTCTGGGACTATATAAGTAAAGGGACGGGTAGTGCACGTATAGTATATATCTTAAGGTTGCTAGAATGCTTTAGGCTATGAACAAGGGAGGGAATTGAGTAGAAAAGGATATGATGACCTGTGCGCCAATGCAACGCATAACCCCTCTAGTTAAGGAAGGCTTACCAGTTATTGTACAGATGTGATCCTATAGGCTGACAAACCTAGGACCTCCCTCATCTTATTCACATACATGTTCTTAGACTGCTTTTTTGTTAAAATTCCTTTATCGTACATATGTGCTTAGACTGCTTATCTGTCAAATTTTCTCTATCTTATATGTGTGCTTAGACTATCTATTTGTTTCATGACTAATTCACATAAATCAAGTTTGGCCGGGACCTACTGTTGTGGACCACGAGGGGTGCCTAACATCTTCCCCTCAAGGTTATTTCGAGGCCTTACCCCAATCTCTGGTAATGCAAACTGGTTTTCGTGAGTTATTTTCTTTAGGTGCCCTAATGCACCTTAAATCTGTTAGGTGGCGACTCATCAAATTCAAATGCCCAATTTCCAAAAGTACATGAGTTGTTCCCAATGAATGTCGAAACGCGGACTCTGCTATATCTATTATTGTCAGGCCATATTTTATCCCCACATGTCAAACTTGGACGAAAAATTCATTTTCTTTTGCTTGCTTCCCCTCTCACCTTTACGAATTTACTCATCACTTGTTTGAAATAGCATAATTCTTAAAATTGCAAAATAATCCTATCCCCGAACTTACATCGATGAACTTATGATGAAACTTTAACATACGAAAATGGGGGATGTAACAGCGGAACCCAACCAAATTTAAAAATAAAGAATACCCATTCAACTACAAGTCCGACCATAAAAAAATCATCCAATTCCAACTACAAATCAAACTTCAAATCACCAAATACCACTCTCCAATAACACAGTCTAAAATCCCATCCCTACTTTAAGTCAAGATAATTAGGTGCAATAATCTATAGGTAATTATTATCTGATACCAAAAGTGAGTAAAGATCACTTATCCCATCAACTGTGATGAAAATCACTCCAAATATTGCCATAGACCAAGCTCCACAATATCAAAAATGAGAAGAAATACTAAACCATTGATTTTATAAAGTCTGCCAGCAAAATGCAGTCCATTAAAAGTGAATTAAATCGAACTCACTGCTTTCGATCACTGTTCCGTGAGTTCCAACTATTACGAAACAAATTTATCAACCTTCCATGAAATTTAAAAGATTCAATACAGAAAGTAGGCATTTTCTTAACTATGAATTACCTTCAAAACCCAAACTACAAAGAAAAAGAGAGGCCATATAGGGATACTTGCGTCGTAGGGATCGTTCTAGTATTATCGCTTCTTGATTTCGTACTCGAGATGTTAATATTCTTGAAAACCCTTATGGAGAGCTGGATGATAAGTTTAGGGGTCTTATTATGGTCTTGGTATGTGGAAGAGTGATGAAACAGACGACATAAGGCCTATATATATATATCCATTTTTGAAAAGTCAAAGAGGTGCTAGCTTGGCACCCTATTATTGGCTCTTCTTGAGACACTTATATCTTTTTATCCGGATGTCATATGAATGAAACGTTAAGATAGTTAGAAAAAAAATTCCAAGAAATTCAATTTGGTATATATTATGTACCAAAAAGATCATATATAACACACAAAATATATTTCTCAAAAAGCTTTAGTGACACAATACTTGTCACATATGCAGTCTGCGCAGTCTCGCAAAACTGCAAATATCTCTGCTCCTAAGTCATATTCATGAAATGTTTAATGAGTTAAAAATAGACTCATAGATATTCAATATAGTCAATTTATCATCCCTTGAATCCAAGTATATTTGGATAAAAGCTTAGCCATATTTGACCTAAGTTTCAACACATTTATGAATGGAGCTTGTGATGACCTTTTCCAACTTTTGTTTCACAACTCACTTGACTTCTAAACATAAGACACGTCTATCATACGACTAAAATAACTCATAAAATAATCTCCATATAATTTTATGCACCTTATTATCACCCCAAAAGTACATGATATAACATTCCCAACTTGTCCACTTTTGACGAAACTTATTTTCTTCAATTCGTTTAGCTTCTAAGCCATCCAACCCTCTTGGTACTTGGTATTCATGATCATAAATAATTGTAACCTCCATGATAACGTGATTAATTTAGTTGATATACTTTCAAATATAATCTCATTTTGAGCTTACATCAATTGACTTAAGATGTACTCTTATGTACCAAAACATGGGGTGTAACATCATTCACCCCTTTTGAAAATTTGTCCTCGAATGTTGGCTGGTGCTCTTATCAATCTCATTACCCATTGATGTTATAAATATTTTAATGTTGTCCTTACCATCTAGGTAACCCTTTTGCGAATAAATCCAAAGGCCAGGGCATTCCCCCCTTTAGACCTTTTTTTCACACCACGACTTATTATCGGAATTCTTTCAATATCGTAACTGTTGTGACCTTCTATCATGCAGCCTTTATGTCACGACCCCAGTTCGCCCTCCGTGAACATGTCGTGATGGCACCTAGTCCCTACTACTAGGTAAGCCTAAAAATGCAGAATTCACACTATCTTGCGGAAGCAAACAACTGAAAATCTTACTGTCAAGAGCAAACTGTGTATAAATGCCACTTGGCATAATACAACCCATATCACAAAAACTAAAACAAACTCCTAAAACCCGGAAACTCACAGGAAACACAGGCTAATAGAATTCCAATAGGTACTCTAATCTCCTGAGTAACTAAATCAAAAGTATGATAGGATAAAAGCTTTACAACTAGAATAAGGAAGAAGACACTTCGGTCTGCGGACGTTGCAGATATACCTCGAAGTCTCCGTATGTATCCTCGTCTCAAGGATAGTGCGCCTGAGTAGAGGTACCTGTATGATCTGTAGATGAAAAACATGCACAGGAAGGGCATAAGTACACCACATCGGTACTCAGTAAGTGCCAAGCCTAACCTCGGTTGGGTAGTGACGAGGTAAGGTCAGGGCCCTACTGAGGCAAAAATATAACAGTAGCAATAATTAACAGTGTGGAAAATCTGGCAAAAATAATAAACACAACAGTGTAATAAGGCAAATCAACGAAACAATAATAATTACTAGGATAAAGCAGAAACACTGGGTAAACACAACCCGATCTCAAATACCAATGGGGGTCTCCCAGGATACCGTCCTGTAGCCATCTCCTCAACTGTCCAATGGATCTCCCCGGATACCGTCCCGTAGTCCAACTCTCGTACCAGTATCAAAGTATCTCCCGGGATACCGTCACGTAGTCCAATCATAAAAGTGCAGGGGGATCTCCCGGGATACCGTCCCGTAGTCCCAAAATAAAAGTGCAGGGGGATATCCCGGGATACTGTCTCGTATTCCTAAAATAAAAGTGCAGGGGGATCTCCCGGGATACCGTCCCGTAGTCCTAAAATAAAATGCAGGGGGATCTCCCGGGAATCAAACCCGAAGTCCCAAATATAAATATGCAGGGGGATCTCCCGGGAATCAAACCCGTAGTCCCAAATATAAATATGCAGCCAAAATCAGACAAATATTCAGGAATTGAAGTGCAACAATACAAGGCGACACATAATTCTGGCCTAACATGTTTCACGTAATTACAATTAAGGCAAATTAAGCAAATTGGAAATTTGGATCAACAAATCATGCTTTTCTATACTAGAACAGGCTATAATAACAAGTAGAATGAAGCAAATATGGAAGAAACTCAGTTTAAACGATGGTAGTAACCCGTCAAGCCAAGTAAACTACAGATCTCTATGGCTGAGGATGGTCCGTGCCAACCCTGCACTGCTTCTACCTTCTTTAGATCCACCCAAATACCCTCACTCGATACCACGTGGCCTAAGAATGCCACGAAATACAACCAGAACTCACATTCTGAAAACTTTGCATATAATTTCTTTTCTCTCAGAGTCTGAAGCATTGTCCTCAGGTGTTGCTCATGATCTTCCCGACTCCGGAAATACACCAGAATGTCATCAATAAGAACAATGACAAAAGTAAAGATGTGTCCATAATACACTATGCACCAAATGAACAAAAGTTGTTGGGTTATTGGTCAGCCCAAATGACATACAAGAGACTCGCAATGATCATACGAAATCCTAAAAGCAGTCTTCAGGATATCTGGCTCTCGAACCTTCAACTGATGGTAACATGAGCGCCAGTAAAATCTTAGAAAAAAGCCGTGCGTCCTGAAGCTAGTCAAACAGATCATTAATACGAGGCAAAAGATAACGGTTCTTCACTATAGCCTTGTTCAACTGACAATAATCAATACACATACACATAGAACCATCCTTTTTCTTCACAAATAACATAGGAGCACCCCAAGTGATACACTAGGCCGAATAAACCCTTTTTAAGAAAATTCCTATAACTGATCCTTCAACTTAACTGAAGGTTTCACCTCATCCTTAGTCCATAACCTTAGGACAAGACCCAAGCTTCAACATCTAACATTCATCATAGGTCCTGATTTCCACATTATCGCACTGCATTAGTCTTATTTTAACTTTTAATAGCGCTTAATTACTTCAAAATTATTTTCTTCAGGAGGTACACTCTCCCCCACTTAGGGTCATTCGTCCTCAAATACACAACGTAACCTATCTGTTTCTTCGCACATCTTAATGTCTCAAATTTTTCTAACTCCCATATTTTTCTAAAATTTCGGCAGAGCCTCCCCTGTAATTGGGCCTATCCACCTGCCAGAGTAACACCAAAATAACTCCTAACAACACATCCACACCTAGTGAATCAACACAATGTATATATCAATAATACTAATCTCTGCATTACAAGCATCACATTATCATAATGATATTTGGACATGAAACAGGTCATCTGTATGCCCATAACCATGTCTCTTGCCATAATAGTTGTTCATAAATCACAACATTGCCAATTAACCTTATGTTAATAAACATCTCATTTCAGACCTCTGCTTTACTCACAACGAGGCATGGAGATCTTATAATTACTTACTCGAATTAACGAGTCACATTAAACGCCACTTGGGCGCCCATCTCGTAGGCTAAAACTCAATGTTTACAACACAAAAATGACTGAATATGAAAAGAAAATACATAAGAATTTTTAAATAAGCCTAACAGGCATGACTCCCATTTAAAATATATTAAAGTTTAAATTTTCATAAAATGAGAATTTTAAAGACATAACTTTTCACCGCCAAGACCTTGTCCTTATATAACATCCATCGCAGCTTCTAGCTCGGTTCAAAATATTTCACAGTATATAAAAATTTGAGGATCTCGTCCTCAACTCTGAATCACAAGTATTTGCACATTGTACCAACTGAAATCTTTCATTTCCATTCTTTCTTCTCTTCAATAAATTTCCGTCAAAGAAATCACAACATAAAATGAACCCTCATACCGATAGGGTATATAATTGACAATTGGAATCAATTATCCTGAATTTACATCAAAACCCATTGTAGTAAGTAATAAAAATCACTTTTAGCCTCATAGATATTTTTAGTGACCAACACATAATGATAGGGATAGCTATCTCCATATAATATCCCAACGTGAGTATTCACATAAGTAGATCTCAGGATTACAAAGCTCACTCATGAGTGGAGCACATTAAAAGGACTTGCCTCAATTTTCAAACCCAAATCAAGTTAAGGAATTTTTTTTTTATATAACAATCAGCATTGTACATGTAATGACACCATCTGGTGTAGTGGACTCAGCCACACTATAGTAATTATATCAATGGGTCGGGCATCCACCTCTTAGGTGCCATCTACCCATTCGTTGTCCATCTCTAACTTGTAGCATATGTAGATTAGTAACTATAATGGAGTGTGTTGACTGTGTGTCCTGATGAAATAGATTTCTCCCGAGTTTGGGGAAATTTATCATGATGTTTTCTAGTATCATCACATTCATAACAACCCATCTGCAGTTCGGCTGCTCACATTGAGTCTGTGCCGAATAACTCGAATAACCATTGAAGGAATTCCGTGCCAGTGGTGCATTAAAAGATGACTGCCCCATGAGAGGGTCCTGATTCACTGAAGCACTACGAGTATTCTGAAATCATTTCCACTTCCCTGTTGATACTGAAATATAGAATTATTATGGACACAGGAACATCGAAGGTCCCAACATCATCCCATACAAATCTCAGCTCTTACTCATATGCAAGTTTCAGAGAACTTTTTAATACCACTTAAATACATTGCATGCCAAATCTGATATGATACCACAATTTGATCGTTGATAATGAACTCCTTTCACTTGGCGCAAAGCCATAAGATACATCCTGATATCCACGATACTAACCTTTATCGCTTGTACGTCATAATCATAAGACAACTCAAGACATTCGTTTGGTACATGTCCTTCTTAGGACAGTTAAACTCACTTCCTCCAACATCTCGATTGCTAGTTGTACCCTTCGCTAAATAGACATCTCATACGAACCACATAGTCTCTATTACCACCAACTATCTTCAGGTCTACATCCACTTCGTGACTCTACCATTACTACGACTATTAGGCAATTAATTAAATCTTCTCAAGATCATTCTTATCAACCAGATGTCAGAACTTATTGCACCGTCATGTGAACAATTAAATGGTCTCTCAATACTTCTGCTTTATCGGTATGGATGACACTTGGAAATAATGGTTGAGCAAATACTTGTCTCCCTTGAAATCTTTCTGTAGCATCACGAACCTTCGGCGCATAAGTGATACCGAGTGCACAAATTTTTAATACACGACTGGATGTAAAAGAACATATGATATAGGCTCCAGCTGAATAAATGACGTACAATAAGGAATGAAACGAAGTGGAATTTTCCTAACGGTAACATAGCCTCTCGTAGATAAGTACAGACATCTCCGTATCGATCAGCGAGACTCTAATAAACCGGCCTATGTTCTGTGACTCCTATGAACCTAGAGCTCTGATACCAACTTGTCACGACCCCAGTTTGCCCTCCGTGAACATGTCGTGATGTCACCTAGTCCCTACGACTAGGTAAGCCTAAAAATGCAAAATTTACACTAGCTTGCGGAAAATAAACTAACACACGAAAGCAAACAACTGAAAATCTTACTGTCAAGAGTAAACTGTGTATAAATGCCACTTGGCATAATACAACCCATATCACAAAACTAAAACAAACTCCCAAAATCCGAAAACTCACAGGAAACACAGGCTAATAGAATTCCAATAGGTACTTTAATCTCCAGAATAACTACATCAAAAGTATGATAGGATAACAACTTTACAACTAGAATAAGGAAGAAGACTCTTCGGTCTGCGGACGTTGCAGATATACCTCGAAGTCTCCGTATGTCTCCTCGTGTCAAGGATAGTGCACCTGAGTAGAGGTACCTGTATGATCTGTAGATGAAAAACATGTGCAGGAAGGGCATCAATACACCACATCGGTACTCAGTAAGTGCCAAGCCTAACCCCGGTTGGGTAGTGACGAGGTAAGGTCAGGGCCCGACTAAGGTAAAAATATAACAGTAGCAATAATTAACGGCGTGGAAAATCTGGCAAAAATAATAAACACAACAGTGTAATAAGGCAAATCAACAAAATAATAATAATTACCAGGATAAAGCAGAAACACTAGGTAAACACAACCCGATCTCAAATACCAATGGGGGTTTCCCAGGATACCGTCCTGTAGCCATCTCCTCAACTGTCCAATGGATCTCCCGGGATACTGTCCCGTAGTCCAACTCTCATACCAGTATCAAAGTATCTCCCGGGATACCGTCACGTAGTCCAATCATAAAAGTGCAGGGGGATCTCCCGGGATACTGTCCCGTAGTCCCAAAATAAAAGTGCAGGGGGATATCCCGGGATACTGTCCCGTAGTCCCAAAATAAAAGTGCAGGGGGATCTCCCGGGATACCGTCCCGTAGTCCCAAAATAAAATGCAGGGGGATCTCCCGAGAATCAAACCCGAAGTCCCAAATATAAATATACAGGGGGATCTCCCGGGAATCAAACCCGTAGTCCCAAATATAAATATGCAGCCAAAATCAGAGAAATGTTCAGGAATTGAAGTGCAACAATACAAGGCAACAAATAATTCTGGCCTAACATGTTTCACGTAATTACAATTAAGGTAAATTAAGCAAATTGGCAATTTGGATCAACAAATCATGCTTTTCTATACTAGCACAGGCTATAATAACAATTAGAATGAAGCAAATACAGAAGAAACTCAGTTTAAGTATTATAAGTAAAAAATTCGAGTTTTCAACAAATGGCTCAGGTACGCGCTCATCACCTCACGTACAAGGCACCCAATTACCAAATATTATATCCTAAGGGACAAAGTCCCCCACACAAGGTTAGACAAGCCACTTACCTCGAACAAGTGCAAGTCAACCTGAAACCACGCTCTTGCCACGAGTATCTGACTCCAAATGGCTAAAATCTATTCAATTAAATTACATATTGTAAATAATAATTCAAGTAATTGATTCTACAATTAAATTTTAAGCTAATATGCGAAATTATGTAAAATGACCAAAATACCCCTTGGGCCCCACGTCTCGGAACCGGGTAAAATTTACATTTCCAGAAACCTCGCACTCTCATGAGTCTAACCATACCAAAATTATAAAATTCCCATATCATTTTGACCTTCAAATAAGTGATTCTATCCAAGAGGGGTTTCTACCCTTTTCAACAAAATCCTCAGATTAAACACCAACACTTGTAATAGATTCGAGTTATACAACCATCAGATTTCCATTCCGAAGCCGTCTTCACACTATTCCAACTATGGACCATTTTTCAACACTTAAGCTCTCATTTAGGGACTAAGTGTCCCAAAACTCTCCAAAACTCAACACCGAACGTCCTGGCAAACCAAATATCGGAAATGAACTTAGGGGAAACAGTTAATAGGGGATCGGGCGTAAATTTTAAAAACGACCGGCCGGGTCGTTACACTTTACAACTTTGTCGTTGTATGTGAGCCTATGTTACTCTCTCGCTACTTATCCTATATGTATAAATCAAAATTCTTTAGTTCATTCTCATTACTGTTCATCTTAAGAATGACAGCCTAATCTCATCTCATACTTTGGAACTTTTTCCACCTAATGTTGATTCACCTTAATGTTGATCTATAATCTACCACTAACAACTTGAAACCTGTTACGTAATACATTGTCACTAGGGCTCACGTCTCATAGTGTATCATTGAAGTTATTTTCCTGATCTACCTAGTAACGATACTATAGTTCAATAACCATATTTTATCGTATCTCAATGTGATTCTTCTTATGGTGGTATTTTAATCCTATACAATTCATGAAATCCCTTCACTTTGAATCATTACCCAATCAAAGACCTAAATGTCATCCTCTTATCTATCACAATTACACCCTTATTCTACCACTAGTGCAACATTCTATCTCTTCAAAATTCTCCTAGTCTTAAACTCGTTTGAGATCACTCATGCTATACTGAGCTTTTTATAAATTATGGAAACCATCAGCTCTCTTGTTGTGATGAGTTTGACCCTGAGGACATAGATTTCTTGTCACCTTCTCACCCACCTTTTCTTATCCCTAATTTTGTCTGCCTAAAGCCTTGTCGCTATACCATATTTTAGCTTCCGACCTACATATATCTATTTATACTACTTGCAACCTTCCTTTAACTTGCTAGCACCATAGATTTCCTTATGTTATTACGAAACCTCAAGCGAGACATCATAACATCTCTAAATCTTCTTCACTCTCTTAACTAGACCTTTATATACTTGGAAACCATATGCTGGAAGATATGACATTGACGACACCATTATCATTTCTTGATACAGAATTACGATGCTTCCATCGCTCTATCTAATATTTTGATTAATAGTAACCTTCTGTACTTGAGCATCTCATACCTTCTTCACTTGTACCTTACTTACCTTCAAATCTTGTATTATATCTTCTATCTCTTTCATAATCTCCCTTCCATATAGGAGGAATTCACATCCACACCTTAAAGTTCTACTATAATACTTGCACCTCATGTGCATACACAATCCAACGGAAGCTTCATATTGAATTCTTATGAGGCTGCTACTCTTCTAACTAGATTTATCGTAGAGCTATTATAAAATATGGCCATTATACTATCCTTTTTGCACCTCAGATATTTAGAGTGATTCTATAATGTTCTGAATCACAATATCTATACTCATCGGGGTTTAATAATCAAACGCCTAATTCACTTAGCTGATGTAACTCTTTAAATTCTTCTTCTATCTCAGCCTTTAAGCAGTCTTACGCTATCTTCTTATATGTAGCTCAGGGTATTGGTTATTACTTTAGCCCCTTGTGGTAGCTATGGAGCATCCATGATATAACCTTCTAGCATTTCAAGCTTTTATCTGTGACGTGGACTGAATTCTTTCTTTTAACTTATACTGGAGTCTCCAATAGTTGTATCATTGTCAACATATATATGCTGCATGGTAACACTCCTAAATCTTAAGTGTGTTCATAATAAAACTAACTTTGGGTCACATATTGAATAGTTCCTTTCGCACCTTCTCAACTTTCTTTAAAAAGTAAGCAATTACTTTTCCTGGTTGTTTTGCCACTTGTTGCATGAATACTTGGCTTATCTTAGTGCCCACACTTATTGGAATTTCATGCAATTCATATGATCTCAAATATTACATTTTTGTTTTCCATTCATTAGCCATGATAGGTGTCATTTTTTTATGGAGTGTATACAATGTCGTAGTGAGACTATTGTTATAAGATCATTTCCTCTTTAGGTCACTATGCTTAGCTTAAAGTCTTCTTCCTTATTTTCTCAGCTATTCTTCTGTTGTAGTGCTTAGGGAAGACCTCTGACTTTTGTAAAGTTGTGACCTTATTGCATTATATACCCCACGGGATGGCTGATGTTCTTAGTCGCCTATCATTATCCCTAATTACCTACCTCCACGTCCTTGTGGTCGTAAGGTTGCTTCTGAATTGAAATTTCGGTTGTCTCTCTAGTGGAACTCTCTTTTATTTTCGTAGCACGTATATTGTACCTTTTACTACCCCAATTCCTATCTGAATATTTCTCAGGGATTATGATGTCGTATATGTGAGAATGAATTTCCTTTGCTGGGTTTCACTGCGTTTATCTCGCATGATTTGCTGATTTATCTGAGACCTTTGGTCTAGCTATAACTAAGCTCTTATTGAATCAACTACAAACTACTCATTAGTCCATGCTCATAATTATATTCTGCGTAACCTCTCTTGGGTTATGTTTTTTGTCTTAACTTACCTTTTGCGTAGGCTCCTAATGTATCAAATGTTCATTCGCACTTATTTATCAAAAACATCTTATGTGGGAACCCTTACCGCTTCTCCTGACATTGTGCTTGAATAATGATATGGAGTCGTAACATATTTATTGGATCCAAATAAATACAATCTCATTCCTTTCGCGTTTTTACCGCATTCTTTCTTTACTATTTTGTAGTTACTTTAACTACATAACTTCGACATACTACCATATCACATCGTCTTCCTCTTTTAGGGGAGTACTAGCATTTAATACTATAAAGATTTACCTATATATGTTTTACCTCTTCATCTTTGGCTTCTTTTCACGTCTTCACTAACTCTTTCACCTTGTTGTAACCCTTCTTTACCAGGGGTAACTGAATTCCTTACGCACGAGGGTGACACCTAGTGTAACTGACACACTTAGTCCCTTAAGCTTAACTATGCTCAAAGTTTTTTCTTTGTCAGAGTGTTTTCCTGAATGACCTTTAAAGGTTATTCTTTGGTTGACCATTTTATTATTGCTGGAATATAATGCGATCTTTGAAATTCTCTTGATGTTGACTATTATCACATCATTCGACCTCTAATTGATGTGTAGTTTATCTTGTTAACTAGCCCATGTTGATTTCTCTTACTCCGAGGTTCTAAATATTTTTGTTCTAGTAATCATGTTGGACTTCCCAACTCATTTCTGGAAATAAGGACATGACTTTTGGCCTATACTCTTTTATTCTCTCAAGGGCTGTCACCTCTTGTCTTCTCCTCCACTTGACTATAGACCCTATCATCATATCATATTTTTATTTACCTTTATCTCATATTTATCACATCTTACTCATAATACTTTATTTACTCTCTTCAAATTCTCCTGCTAATATTTTTGTCTATTACCTTATTCTAAAAACTTCAACAAAATGTTCTTTCACTTTTAGCTCCCCTTTCTCTACTGGCTCTTCGGGTCGCCTAACATTCTCTCTTTACTAGGGATGGGAGCCATAAAAAGGTAAAAAAAAATTTCCTTATAGGATTCCACTTCCTGTCTTCTAAAATTTTTCTGGACATTCTAGTATTCATATCTAAATGTACAATTCTAGAGTGTACCATTGGAGTGTCACACACGGAGAACTATTACCACGTTTGCAATATCCTTCGAAAATGTCAGCTAATTCTAACAATCCTTCCACCATTTTGTTTTTTTCTAAACCCAGATGGATCATTATATCCTATCCTTCTCTAAAACAATATATGTTAGCTCCCACATGGCATAACTAAGATGGATGTGGCCAATTGTACATACTTCTGTTACTGTTGACGGTAATTCAAATAATTATATTCTTTGCCTGAAATTTAAATACTAATTGTCTTCACTAACTGTGCACCTCATACCCTTCTCCACCTTGCTTCTTTTACTTATTGAAACTTGTATCTACTTTCTGATTCTCTCATTCTTTTTATTATATCGGCGTATAAATATTCATTCCTTAGGGATCCTTACCAAGAAGCCTACATATCTTAATACACATATGATCTGCTGAAGACCTCACATTTACTCATCGTAAGCATGATGCAAAATCGTATTCTTCTAACTCAACTCTTCTACAGCCACACGATCTAGAGTAAGATGAAAGAATGACAATCGTAAAATCCATATAGCCTCTTTCTTATAAGTGTGGTGCACAACACACCCATAACAAGACTCTACTAGATACGACTTGTAGACTTCCTAGGTAGAACACTACTCTAATACCAAGTTTGTGACGTCTCACACCTGAAGAGGCGTGGCCGGCACCCAGTACCATACTCGGCCCTAGCGTACCACTTTGCAATTATGAACTCTGAAGGTATAACCCTCAACTTAGGCCGATGAGGCCATATTTTGAATCGTCTAAATATAAGGCCTCTCTCATCCGTGGGCTAAACATACCCAAAAGTTGATATATATAACTCTACAGGCTGACGAAGCCGCCATGAACCTCTACTGATATACAAAAAATATAGGACTTGTCTACAAGCCTCTAGAGATAAGTGAGGTATACCATGGTCGGGATAGAGCCTCAACCTACCCATTAAATTTGTATATGTAAAATGGACTCAAAGTTCTAGACCTCGTAACTCATAGGAAGTGGAGCTTACCAACCAAATTGATGTTTGGCTTTGTCTGTTGGGAAGGTCTGTCCAACTGTCAATGAGGACGTGCAGGCCTGAAATGCAGCGTCCCCAGCAAAAGGGACGTTAGTACCTTATAAGGCTCAGTATGTGTAACTACTCTGCCGCAGTAGCCTCACTAATAGGTGCTCGGCCATACTAGGCTCTGTATCTCGGCCATTCTAGGAACGCTTTGTAGGCTCGGTATATAGCTTACCATCTAATAAGAGGTTGCCCAATAGGGGCCTGCCCATCGATCATAGCTCGATGGTAGTGAAAATACTGTAATAATATATATATGCACACACACACACACACATATAGAATCTCTGCTCTCTTGGCTGAAAGAAGATAAAACTAAATTGAATATGAAATCCCGATAAGGGAGAATGCTTTAACTTATTAGAATAGGAAAATGTACATAAATTCAGGAATATGAACTTCTCTTTGTATCTCGTTAGCAAACACATGTAATTAGTGGATTATACCAAATACAACATATAATATGTTGAAAATCCATATAATATGTCCCAAAAATACAACATATAGCACACAAAATTATATACGAAAAAATTGGAATGTGCAATTTCTCGTCCCTAAGTCATTTCGAAAGATCACCTCGATGCCTCGAGTAGGTAAAGCTGTGACCTAGTTTCCTCCCTCGAGGCTCATCGCCGCTTGGTCTAGAGGTAGTATTGACCGTGGCTAGAGTAAAAATAGGGAGTTCCCAAGACATATGGCTAAGTCTGACAAGGCCTGGGCGGCTTACACTGAACCCGAATTAGGGTGTCACATCTAGCTGTCCCATCTCCATATCTTTACAAATAATGTATGTTGTACCATATAAGGTTTTCCTTTCTATATAAAGGGGATCCTTACCATTTTGTAACCAACTGTTGTTGTTCCAACTACTTTACACAAAATATATAAGAACTCTCTCTCTTTCTCTCTAACATACTTCCTCGATATTATTGCTCTTATTTATTACACTCAAACTTGTCATTAATTTATTGTTCATCATTGGCCATAAACATCCTCCCTTAATTATATCGCTAACTGTTAGCCCTTCTCCGATTATCCCTAATTGCTCGAGCCCAAGCCCAGGAATCAGTTTTGAGACTCCGTATCGGTCGATCCGAGGCCCCGAATAGCTAACTCGTTGGTTTGATTATAACTCTATTTTAGCTCACATTTCGTCTTTAAACATCATACACATAACATCAACTGCTTAACAACTAACATAAAAATAGATCACGTATTTTTAGAGTCTCGTCAACAAATTTAATTGTTATTACCATTTTCACGGTAAATAGTTTGGCGCCTACCGTGGGGCTAAAAATAATAGTGATTATTTTCTTGGTGGTTTCATTAAACAATGCAAGTTATCTTTCATACTTATTATTGTCCAAGATCTTCGATTTCAGGTCAAAATGTCTGGCTCAGTAAACAGAGTTGAAAATGACAACCTTGAAAACCACGGAGAAAATGGTGTGGATGTTCCAATTGTTGGTGCGCCACCACGGAACCCTGAGAGCGCACCTGGACCAATTCCAGCATATGCTGGTTCGCACGACACACAACAGGTCAATAAAACCTCACGCACCGATAGGAGCATACAACAAAGCGACCAACAGAAAGCCCAAAAACCCCAGCATGGGAAGAATGGGAAGTTAGACTTCATTTTGTTTTGAAATGTTGCAGGCACAATAGCTGGCTATCGCTCATCTACAAAGCCACCAGAAAACTCCTAGCACAACAGCTCCGGGAACAACTCCCCGACCGAACAGGTAGCGGAAAGATCGAGCAGTAATGGATCGGTGGCCGATCCTGCCATCGTAAAAATTCTCGAGGACCTCACCAAAAGGATCGATTAGGGCAAGAAAATGATAGTAGCCAACGAGAACAAGGTCGAAACCTACAACTCCAGGGTCGAAAAAATCCCGGGCTCACCCCCAGTCTTGAAAGGTATAAATTCGAAGAAGTTCGTGCAACGGCCGTTCCCAGAGAAAGCGGCTCCGAACCCCATTACAATGAAGTTCAGAATGTTGGAACTCCCAAAGTACAATAGGACCTTAGATCACAATGAACACGTCATTGCCTGTACTTGCGCAGTAATGGGAAACGACATAAAAAATGACGAGATCGAGTCCGTCTTACTGAAGATGTTTGGGAAACACTCTCGAAGGGGGCCATGATGTAGTATCACAACCAAGCTCCCAACTCCATAGAATCATTTTCCATGCTAGCAGACTGCATCATAAAGTCGCATGCCGGAGCCATCAAAGTAGCAATGAGAAAGTCCGACATATTAAAGATCAAGCAAAAGGAGAACGAAATGCTGTGCGAGTTCGTATATGGCTTCCAAATAGAATAAATGGAACTACCACCGGTCTCTAACGACTGGTAGTGCAGGCCTTCACTCAAGGCCTGAATGAGCGAAGCTCAGTGGCTTCAAGGCGGCTGAAAGGGAATCTTATTGAATATCCCACCATGACCTGGTCGAACGTCCACAACCGATACCAGTCAAAGATCAGGGTCAAGGATGACTAACTGAGAGCCCTCTCGGGCTCAGTATATCCGAGCAGGCTCTTAGCAAAGGAGTCAAAATCAAACAAAGGTATCAGCCATACATCGAAGACAGGAGAAACGCCCCAAGATGCAACTCTCCTCGCAATGATCGATTGATTAACCGAGGACCGAATCCTTGGGGACTCATTAACATAAACGGAGTCGATGGAAACATGGAGCCCACAGGGGAACCGCGCCTATCAAAATACAACTTCAACGTCTATGTGTCAGATATCACGTTCGCCATTAGCAAATTAAGACACCAAATGGCCCAGGCCTATATTGTTGGACCCTTCCCAAAGGAATCACAACTTAGTATGTGAATGTCGTAATACACACAGCCATAGGGCCGAAGATTGACACCAGCTACGAGAGGAAGTAGCTAGACTACTCAATAAAGTTCACCCCCGAGAATTCTTAAGCGATCGGGCCAAAAATTAGTTCTGAGAGAGAGAGAGGCAGCCAAGAAGAACGAAACAAATGATCCACAACATGTTATGCATATGATATTAGGGGGCGTCGACGCTCCCCAAAGAAAAGTGAACTCGGGGATACGTACCCGAAGATGCCTCACATTCAGCAAGAAGGATTCCGAGACCTTGTATCAACCTTATAACGACGCACTGGTAATCTCTTTCCTCGTGAATACTTTTCAAATCAGACGTGTACTCGTAGATCCAGGTAGCTCGACCAACATTATCAGGTCGAGGGTAATAGAGCAGCTTGGACTGTTAGACCAAATCGTGCCCACCACTCGAGTCCTCAACAGATTCAACATGGCAAGTGAAACAACGAAAAGAGAGATCACTCTCCCGGTCAGCGTGGCCGGCTGGACCCAAAATGTTAAATTCCATGTCATCGAAGGAGACATGAGGTACAACGCCTTGTTTCGATGATCGTGGATATACTACATGATACCAGTACCATCCACCCTCTACCAAATGATGAAATTCCCAACTAAGGATGGGATTAAAACCGTCTACGGGGAACAACACACGACGAGGTAAATGTTCGTAGTGCATGACGTAGCATCGACACCAATATCTCCACTCTCGAAAGAGCCAAAGGATAATCAAACTACATCTTCGGCTAAGCCTGATTAAACATAGTGGAGGATAGTACCATATCCTCGTTACAAACAACTAGGACATATCAGACCTCGAAATATCGACGGCGCATCCCACGATAAGGTATGACCATCTCCCTTTTAATTTTATATTTTATACTAACCTGTATGCAGGAACTCGATCAAAGTAGTCAAAAGCACTAACCCAACCCGGAGACCTTAAGGTTTTAAAAGTATTTGTTGCACTCTTTTACTTCGAATGAGCTTTTGTCCCGAAGAGGGTTTTACTGGCAAGGTTTTTAACAAGGCAACACCTATATGATACCTAAGGAAGATCCAACAAGTGTCCAAGGCTTCTTTTTCTATTAACCCCGAACACTGAAGGGCATCTACTCGAAAGGCCATCCACTCGGAAGAACCGAGGAACGACGAACATGGTTCTATTAGGAAAATGATGTACTGGGCCAAACGGTGGAATGAACCGTGTCCATATAAGTCGGACCCGCGATGGCAGAGACGCATGTACTTATGCTAAGTAATCAGAGAATATCTTTTTCCAAAGCATCTCATACTCCAAAGGAAACTCAGTATTTTCGCAATAAATATCTCTCCATCGAAAATGCCCCAAATACTAGGAGACTGGTGTTAATAACTTGGCACCTGCATGATCTCAGATTCGGAACTCTAAACTCATAAGCCCTCAATGAGGCATCACAAAAATCATGAAACATCTCTACGTCCCGAATACTCGGAGACTGGCGTCAAAAACTCAGGAAACGCACGACCCCAGGGTCGGAACCTCCAAATTGTAAGCCCTAAAAGAGGCAATTCCGAGATCACAAGTAAAGGCTCCGGAGCCAAAACAAACTTGATGACTCGGAGACTGTTGCCAATCACCATTCATTAAAAAACTCGAGGCTATAAGACCCCAAGCGGGAAGACTCGGTCTCGTAAGACCTATATAAGTCAACAAAAAAATTGTAAGACCTCAAGCAAGGCATGAATCTTACTTGTACCAAGTATCAACGAAAGCTGAAAGACCTCAAGCAAGGCATGAATCATACTTGTACCAAGAATAACCGAAAACTGTAAGACCTGAAGCAAGGTATGAATCATAATTGTACCAAGTATCAACAAAACTGTAAGACCTCAAAGGAATGAAAATTTTGTAAGACCTTACTACAGGCATAAGCTCAATCCCGAAGTTTAGGCTATATATCGCGTTTGTAAGATTCCTGAAAGGCATACCCTTGATATAGACACCTAAACTACTACACTTGGGACGAAAAATAGCTTTGGACAAACATAAACAACTACGATCATATGGTTGTATCATACAAACTAATGCAACTCAGGGATTCCCGACCGTCGCTATAAAATCATAGGCCATTACATCGAATCTACTTTGAAAAGAACCGGTTATATAGGCTACCCTCGATAGGCAAAAGAGCTTCGACCATGTCAACTCCAAATCACAAGTCTGCGAGCTACTCAGGCTATGAGCCAAACCTCCCAAGGTGCTCGAGCATTTCCGCAAACAACTTGAAATCAATGTTCTTCCAGAACCGACAACATGTTAGGAAAAATCATTTCAAAAATCCTTAATGAGAGGAAAATAAAGCCTATATTAAAAGGTTGCTTCGACCCAAAACGTAAGAGCCATTGTCGCCAGCTTACATAAAAGGTCATATCGGCCTAAAACATAAGAGCCATTGTCACCAGCTTATCTGAAAACTTGAGGGTCAATTGAGCTTGAGATGTAACTCAATTCGGAGACAGAACCCAAAAAAGTTACCTACATATGCCTCAGCGAAAAGTGTAAGAGCCATTGTCTCCAGCCTAACGAGCCTTAGGGACACACACATAAAAGATAGCTTCGATCAAAGGCATAAGAGCCATTGCCGCCAGCCGATTCAAACACAAAAGCTTGAGGGTCAAATGAGCTCGAGTCGAATCCCAAATCGAAGACTAAACCCAAATTAGTTAAGCAAAGGCATAAGAGCTGTAACTCGAGCTTGTACTAAAGGTCACATCAATCGAGCTCGTAAGAGTCCCCAGGCTTGCCTAATGAGCCCCAGGGCGATATCACGAATCTAAGGATTCTCACAAACTCTAAAACCAGTTCACCTGGACAAATTCAAAACAGAAAGAGGTACAGAAGAGATAAAGCCACAAGTTTTCTTTTATACACATGCTCTGAAGATACTACATACAAAATGGCAAAGTCTAAGCCTTACCCTTGAGGTCTATGGCCTATCGGCCTCATATTTACTCTCCTCGAAGTCAGAGAGGGGTAATAGAGCACCACACTCGTCCGCCCTTGCTCGTGCCAACTCTTCCGAAAGAACAAAACCCCTGGAAGCGATCTTCTCAAGAATCTTTCTTCGAGACATGCAACGAGCATATTCTTTGATCCTCTCTTCACGAGTGAGGAAATTCTTCAACTCGGCTTGGGCATGGTAGCGTCCTTCTAATATATCGCCATCTCAGCTCAGTGCTGTTCCAGCGCGGGCATCAACAATCTCAGCCCTGACCATTGAAAGCTCGAATTCGAGCTTCATGATCATATCCACTTGAACTGAAGCGTTATCATGAGCTAAGCGAGTTGGACCTCGAAGGCATGAAATTTAGCCAAGGCACCCTTTTCCTATGAAGCCTGAACTTGCGCTCGAGCTCTTAGCTCTCCACAGTCATTCCTGACTCGGTCTTCCAAGGCATTCTTCTTTTTCTGCAGCTGGGATAGGCAAAGAGTTAAACTCAAAAGTTAAAACACGGAACGCGTACTCGCCCGGTATGGAAATTTACCTACTCCATCATATAGCTGTCGTAATTCGAGCTCCGGTACACCTCATATCGCAAGTGTGCCAGCTAGACTTCCTTTTCCTCACAAAGGAGCCTAAGGGATCTATCCTCATCCAGAGCTTTTCGGAGACTGGCTCTGTGATGGAGCAGCTCAGACCTAAGCATGTCAAAAGCCTGCAAAGGAAAAACTCGATAAGGAAGGGAAGACGCAGGATTCGAAAAGCCTATGTCGAAACTCACTGCAAAGTGAAGCTGGTGGAGTTCCTCGAAGGCTGAGGGCACATCTTTTGATCTAGTCCCCTCATCCGTGGAATAGTCGACCCTGGTCGAAGCATGATCGCTCGGAGAAGCCATCTTTCCAGGACCAGAAACTTCGGGTGCAGCAGTCTCGGATGATGTTTCCGTCTCGAAGCCATGGCCCCGTTTGGCCTTACTCTGAGCGCTATTTCCCTACAAGTGCATGTCCCACATATTATTTTCATCATTTAGCTCGGGAGCTGGCAACCCCTCCCCCTCTACGGAGGAGCACAACCTCACCTCTAGAGGCTCTCCGATACCTCCAGCAACTAGATTAATACGCAAAAAGAGAAAATATCTCTCCAAATAAATAAAGGATAAGGAAAAAGTAGTACACACATACCATGATTTTTTGCTTCCTATCTGCCTCGGGACATGTCTCGCCAGCTATGCTCCTCACAAGTCGAGTGGGTCGCCAACTTTCGGACCCAACCATGCAGATTAGAAACATCGCTCGGCGCCCGTGAAATCACTACAGAAAAAGGGACAAACACGATTATGAAGCTGGCCTTCGCCATAAGCAAGTTTAAGAAGGCACGGGCCGCACCACTTATATATATAGTTCCATTCCTCAGGGAACGACATAAGTTCCACGGGGATAATGTCAATCGTCCAAACCTGGATGAACCGACTAATCCACTCCCGTTCTCCATCTTCCCTATCATCTACAACGAAGGGAATGGTTGAACGACACCGTTAGGTTAGCAAACCTCGATGGTGAGAAGGCCGGTACAACCTAATAAGATGACTGAGCGTGAATTCATGCCCCGCCTTCTCTGCAAAGAACCACATCATCAGCACTATTCACCAAAATGACGGGCGTATCTGCACCAAGGTAACCCGATACTTTAAACAGAAGTCGAGCACAACCCTATCAAGGGGGCTGTCACGCCCCAAAATCTGAGGAGCGCGACCGGCGCTCAACCGAGTAAACCCGAATAACTCATGAATAAATAGGAGATGGACTCCATTGATCATACTTAGTAAGTATTTCATGAAAAACTTCCACTTTATTTCCATTAGAATCTTAAAACATGATTATCAAGATATTTCAAGTTTATAAATCTTTGTAAAACATCAATATTTCTACTTTTATTCCCAATACCAAATACCACCCACAACCTGTCTACGGAGCCTCTAAATATAACTGAAGAATAATATGAAAATGCCGGCAACAAGGCTCCGGCTATACCTCTAAATACAAAGTACACGATAAACAATCGTACAGGACCCCGAAATGAAGTGGGGCTCACCAAATCATCCGAAAGGAAGATGCGTCACTGGCTGCGACCAACACTACCTGCTATGGAACCACCTACAATCATAACACAAATGTAGTGCCCCGACAAAAGGGACGTTAGTGCCATTGAATAGCACTACTATGTATAACTAAACACCATCTATTTACAAAGAACTTTCATACGGCAATAAGGAAATCACGACTGAAACACAAACAGTTTAAATGATCACAACATTATCAAATAAAAGGGATCACATATCTTTCACATAATTTCCATACCTTTAGGTTGTGTTTCATAGCCCGTCCATTGGGTTCACCTATCATATTATACACCTATGCATTTCATAGCCCGTCTATAGGGTTCACACATCATATTATATTATACACCTAGGCGTTACATAGCCCGTCCATATGTTCCATATATTATATTATACACCTATGCATTTCATAGCTCGTCCATAGGTCCCACATATTATATTATGCACCTATGCGTTTCATAGACCGTCCATAGGTCCCACATATTATATTATACAACTATGTGTTTCATAGCCCGTCCATAGGTCCCATATATTACATTATACACCTATTGTCATGCCCCAACCTCAGGAGGCGCGACCAGCGCTCAATCAATTGAACCCGACTGAGCAAGCCTTACAGAATGCTTTCTACCCCAAATCAAATTGAATACGGAACCCATGCCTTTCATTAACTTAGACGAGAATACATGGTGCATACTACATCATTGGTTCATTTCATATCACAAAGATTTACCGTACATAAGCGAGCTTCAAGGATTCTATTAGAGTTACAGTTTATGGAGATCACAAGTTTAGGATTACAACATAGATAGTGGACTCCCCGAACATCCGTACATAACCCACACTAGTGTCTGTGGAGCCTCTAAGGATACAACAAATAAGCATAACTATTCCGGCAACAAGTCCTCGGCTATACCTCAAAAGTGGAAAGCTGTAATAACAAAAGATACACCGTATAGCCCCATGGAAGAAAAGGGGCTCACCGAGACTTCGAGTAGAAAAATGCTCCACTACACACGATAGAGACTATCCGCTATGGAGCCACCTAAAATCATAACACGAATGTAGCGCCCCCAACAAAAGAGACGTCAGTACATTTGAATTGTACTGGTATGTATAACTAAACACCATTTCACTAGAAAGAACTATCAAACAGGTACAAGTAAATAACATGGGTAAATCAAAGATGAAATTCATATAACCTTTCATACAATTTCCAAAACATAGATTAGGGCATTTCTGTCACATGTTCACCACTGTTCTCAATACCACCACCATCTCAAGCGGAGTTAGGTCATGACCCGACCGGCTAGGTCACCTCATCGGAGGCATTACTCTCAATCAATATTTCATTTCCCTTATCAGGAATTCAATATCAGCATATTACCACCATGTGTGCGGCATGGTGTCCGATTATGACCCGATCGGCTAGGTCACCTCATTGGAGGCATTACTCCATTCTCATTAGTCAACAACTCACAATCTTTATTCCACACATATCATAACAATTCCTGGGCACTCATGGCTACCATCATCACATCGTTTTACCTTTTCAATATTCATTTTACAAGTTGTGATCATAGACACATATATCAAAGATAATTCAAGTTGCAATCACAGGTAAGTGAGCACATAGCTAGCATGAATAATTCTTTGTTTTGATGTTGGCTTATATCCCAAGTATTTCAACACATAACTGTACTTTTTCATCCTTCTCTAATTATCAAGAATGGTGTATTATTCACATTGAGGCATATCCTTCACGAATATGTATAGATATATGCAAATCAATGCGTAATAACAATCAATACACAAACCAATTCAACTCTTACCATACTTTTGTAAATGACAACGAAGTTCTATTTCTAATAAAAAGGAGTTTTAGCCATACATAACTCAATAACGCTTTCCTTACACTTTTACAAATTTTCGGAACTCTTAGCACTTCGATCTATTGAGTAAGAATTACAAATTAAATCGAGAATTAGAGGTGAGATTGAGACTCTCGCTTGGTTCAAGCATATTGACAAACCCTAGAGGTGCAATGTGATCTTAGGCCCCTTTTTGAGAGAAATCTATATCATTTTGTACCCCTCTTTAATTCACCACCTCCTACTACTCTAAGGTTTGATATGCATGCAACATCCATTGTTATACCCATGAATCGCCTCACCAGTGACCCCTTATAACTGAGAGTAAAACAAATAAGAGTTGGGATGATGAAGTCTTACCTCTTGAGATGAAGGTCTAGGGGTCTTCACTTGATTTTCTTCAAGGATTTAGCCATATCTCATCGAGTAATTTGATGGGGAGACTTTCCCTCTCTAAAAACTCTCTCCCTCCCTCTAGAAATGCTCAGAAGAATGCTTAAAATGAGCTATAACACCGGATATATCGATAGGGAGGTCGGGTTAAAAATTAGAAAATTGGATCCCCAAGTCAAATATGCGATCGCATAGTAAACACGCGGTCCGCATAATGGACCGCAAAATGCTCCCCAGAAACTGGACACTCCGACTGAGTCTGCGGCAGAAATGCGGTCCGCATTCACGTTCTGTGGTCGCAAAGTGCAGCGCAGAACTGACCCTCACAAAATTCAAAGGAAAATATGCAACGACTATGCGGTCCGCATTTTGATTATGCGACCGCATGGCTGACTTCAATTTTAACCAATATTCTGACTAACTCTGCGGCAGATATACGATCCGCATACCTGATCTGCGGCCGCATTCTGGACCGCATTTCTTGCATTTTTCTGGAAACTTATTCTTGAATTTTTAATGCATTATTCAATCCAAAAAGGTCCGCGCCACGAGGTATGTTTATGAACTGCTAACACATGCTCCTAACTTGGCACCGCGAGATCCGGGTTTTTGAATAGGAATTTCACAGGGCCTTACATCCTCTCCCACTTAAGATCATTCATCCTCGAATGAGGATCAAAGTTCACTTATTAACAGTCTTAGTGCAATCTTCTCCTCTTCACAACCCGAAACAGGTTGACAGTCCCCAAATTTAGCTAACTCCCTACATTCCAGAAAATTTTGCCAGAGTTTTCTTTGTATCTAAGCCTTACCCACCTGTCAGAGAGCCCCAAAAATATACCATAACAGCATAAACATATTCATAAGCATAGTATAACTGGCACAATATCAACCATGGCTATATAGGCAACCATATTACCAAAAATAGGACGGTTTTACATAAGTCCACCCAACAAATACAGTTTCGAAGGAGCTAAATGCATAAGGGTTATTACATGATTATTCAAACAAGTGTGGATACTTCTTCTTCATTTCATCCTCGGCTTCCCAAGTAGCTTCCTCAACGTGCTGGTGCCGCTATAATACTTTCACGGATGCAATTTCCTTATTTCTTAGTTTTCGAACTTGCCTATCAAGAATGGCAACTGGGACCTCTTCATATGATAGATCTTCATTTACCTCAATAGTCTCAACTGGCACAATGGCGGACGGGTCCCTTACTACCTTCTTTAACATAGACACACGGAAGATCGGGTGTACCAATGACATCTCGGGCGGCAGCTCGAGTTTGTATGCCACCTGACCAACTTTCTGAATAATTCTGTATGGCCCGACATACCTTGGACTTAATTTTCCCTTCTTTCCGAATCGCATGATACCCTTCATATGGGAAACTTTCAAGAATACCCAATCGTCTTCTTTAAACTCCAAATCTTTGCGACGCACATCCGAGTAGGATTTTTGGCGACTTTGTGCAGTTTTCAACCTTTCTTTAATAAGCTTGACTTTCTCCATGGCCTGGTGCACGAGGTCCGACCCTATCCATTCCGCTTCTCCAACCTCGAACCATCCGATGGGAGACCTACATCTCCTACCCTACAATGCTTCGAACGGTGCCATTTGAATACTAGAGTAGAAGCTGTTGTTGTAAGCGAATTCTATGAGTGGCAAATAGTCATCCCAACTTCCCATGAAATCAATAGTACAAGCACGCAACATGTCTTCAAGCGTCTGAATAGTCCGCTCTGCTTGCCCATCGGTTTGTGGATAAAAAGTTGTGCTAAGGTTTACTTGCATACCCAAGCCCTGCTGAAACTTCTTCCAAAAGTTAGCTGTGAATTGAGCCCCTCGATCTGAAATGATTGAGGCTGGAGTGCCATGCAACCTGAGTATTTCTTTTATATACAACTGAGCATATTGTTCGACTGAGGTATGTTTGTGAATTGCTAACACATGCTCTTAACTTGGCACCACGGATCCGGGTTTTCGAGTAGGGATTTCACGGGGCCTTATGTATTTCATAGCCCGTCCATAGGTCCCACATATTATATTATACACCTATGCGTTTCATAGCTCGTCCATAGGTCCCATATTTCACATCATTTCCACATATTTAACGTCAATATCAATTTCGACCATAAGCCATTTAATTCAAGATGTCAAGTACACATGAGAGGAACCATGAATCCTGGGCATATACAATATCTCATAAATCATACACCTCAAGCTCATTATCAATGGAACTTCAAACATAAGGGTTCTTCCAAAAAAAGGAGGGGACATGCCAAACCATAATAGAAATAGACATCAAGACATAAACAAGCAATTACACCAATCATTCTTGAATTTCTCCTTTTCAATCACGACAATATACAATTTAAACATCGGTGTATATAACAACTCGGATCACATTTGGGGTACTTATAAGGCAAATCATTATCTCGAGCAACCATCTATGGGCATAAATTGAGTACAAGCCTTTAGTCCACTTTATTGCTGTTGTCATTTACGGAAAGTGAAGTCAAGGCCCATTTTTATAATCTATTTCATATTTTCTCGTATCATAGGCATCACCAAGTACAATTACAATTCAAGTTCTCGGCACATTGGCCAAACACTATTTCCCAAAGTCATTCAATTTATTTCAAACATCTTTATACATAAAGGATTTCACATAGTTTGGCATAATACATGCATCTCCAATTTCTATTTAAGGTCTAAGGATTTCAATATGAAATTCCTATCTCTTGCCCCTTTCAAGTTATCAAGATAGCACGTTGATCATGTTGAGACACATCTTTCACGCATATAAGGTTACAACACCAATTCATGTAAAATAACAGTCGTTGCGACAGTTCAACTTTAATCTTACCATATTCACACAACATCGATGAAGCTCGATTTCTAAAAGACGGGGTTATAGCCACACATACCTCAAATTTGCCCCTTAATGATACTATAAGGATCCAATACAATTAAGCAACTTCAATCTACAATACAATATTCAATAGGGCCAATATTAGTAATAAATTCCATAACTTATGCCATTTAGGCATATTATCAAACACCTTGTAGATATAGATATTTACACCTCATAACTGTAGTATTGGTTCATCCAACTATCACCATTAACCAAAAATTCACTCTACCATCATTCCTAACCAATTTATAACTTCCAAAAACATATATATATATGACCATTTATTCATACCCAACCATCAAGCTCCTTAATTAACTCATTTCACAATCTCTATAACCAACACAACCTAGGTTAGGCACTTATGGATTTCAATCATCATCCCATGAGTTCTAATGTATCTATCATACATAAATAATCACCATAGAGTAGTTAGAGATGATAGACATACCTCTTGTAGTAAGAATCTTGAGAATCCCAAATTATGGTGTTCTTGATAAATTCAAGGATTTGAATGGAAATCAATGGATTTTCAAGATTAATACATGTTAATATAAGTGTTTAGGAGTAGTAATCAACTCAAAATATTCCAAAAACTTACCTTGGATGATAGCAATGAAGTGTGGGGCGAATTCCCCTTTGGTGTAGCAAACCCTTAGCTCTAAAATGACTTGGGAGCCCTCTAGACCCGGTATTGGGGTATTTAATGGTCTCCTACTAGCGCGTTCATGCTAATGTTCGTGCTAAGTTCGTGCTAGGGAGGCTGAATACTTTGCAATATGCGCGTCTACTAGCACGATCGCGCTAATGATCACGCTAGTGACACATGCCGAGTAAAATGGTCATAACTTTCTGTATACACCTCCAAATAACGAACGGTTTATTGCGTTAAAAACTAAACTCAAAGGGATTTAATTTGATAGATTTTGCATCACACAAATACTTATTTAACTGGAGATATGATCGTCCAACATGAGGTCTTGTGCGCACTCATTTACAACTTTCGTCTAATATAAAATTTTCCAACTTAGCTTAGACTTAGGCCTCGCCTTAGACCCCAATTCACTTCTAATATGACTTATACACTTATTAACATATCCAATTGATATCCATCATATCATTAATCCTCATTTGCACACAAAATAAAATAATTAGACTACTTTGGCACGATGAAATCTTAAATTATTTGGAATTTTTTTTTGGGGCCTTACATTCTCCCCCCCAGGATCATTCGTCCTCGAATGAGGATCAAGGTTCACTCATTAGCCATCCTTATGTAACATCAGCTTGTTCACATCATGAAATATATAAATAGCCCAGAATTTGGCTAACTCTTTAAATTTTAACAAAATTCCGCCAGAGTTTCCTTTGTAAATCGGCCTATTCACCTGTCAGAGAACCACCAACATCATCCTAAAACACATCCACATCTCAACAAAGAACCACAATATATATACTCATAACACTAATTCTCAGCATCACAAAAACTACATTATCAAATCAAAGAATCATACAATTTCCACAAAACAGTAAGTCAAGTTTAACATTATGCTAGCAACAAATTTTAAACCTTTAAATCCTTTAGTTTACGAAAAATAATATGAATATATAGTTTTTGGTTGGGGGGATCATTAGCACAGATATGAGTTATACCACCGTCTCTGTTAGCACGGATTCCGATCACGACCCGATCGGTTAGGTCGTCCCTTTAGAGACATGTACCATAATTGCGATTTCCAGTTTTTGAATTTCCAGATTTTGAATTCCCAGATTTTGATTCTCAGCACAAAACCCCATGTGTACGGCATGACATCCGATCACGGCTCAATCGGCTAGGTTGCCTTCCCACTTACGTCGTGTGGGTTGGTGTTACCAATTTAGAAATGTTACCAAGTTCATCCCAATTAAGGGGAATAGCCATGATCCATCCCTACACCAGACGTGTAGTTTCAGGAGTGAGCCTTATGACCCACCTTTCCTCGGTGTTGCTAATGATATTTTCAAAAATATTTTTGGTTCAATTTAATATTGCACACAATTGTGATATGAACACAAGTATACAAATATAGCATAAATGCAACCATGCTTACCTCAATATCCTTCACATTTTATAGATTCCAATTAGTATTTTCAGTCACCAACAACAATAGTATTTCCTTGGCTCATTTGGCCATTCACAAGATTCTTTATTCCTGGCACGGTGGCCGTATTTGGTTTTTCACATTTTCATCCCTTTATTTGCAAGGATCACCAACCAATATCAATGTAACAGATATTCGATGGATCAGATATTTTCAAATTCGTTAGAAATAAAATCATCAAACATAAGGGATTCTTCCCAATCAATATGCTCATGATATATGCAAAAAATTTGAAGGCATCTAATCTCAACCTTTCACGGGTGAAACCACATAGCTAGGACATCTTAATATTGGGACGAAATCATGTATTGGTTAGAGGGGTTCAAATCATTAACATGATACTCCGGGGAGAAAGACAAATAACACTCCTACCTACCCACAAAGGTGGAATACTAAGGGTAGCAAAACTCCCCGCACATGACAATGACATAGTCAATGATTCTAGAAGTCGAGGGTGTAAAGAAAACCAAACTCAATGAGACCGTGCAAAATAATCATGGAAGGTTTGCAGATATTCATGACGAATTCTCCATGGATTTTAACTTAAGAAAGGAGGTGTCATAGCGACACATAGAAGGGGATGTTCTCTCATGGTTATCGAATAAGTGTTGGGAACTAGCACAATGAATTCACTAACTAAGGAACACAATTATCACGTTGTGGAGGTATAAAAAGAAAATAATCATTTGTTATGACATGGACATGCTTATGCTATGCTAACTTCAAAACTGCAATACAAGACCACATCATGGGGCAAACACAACACTAGGAAACTAAGTGAGCTACTTGCTACGTGATGTCCCAAGTGAACACGAAAGTTATACCACGATGGCGATACATGATCTTCCTATGATGGAGATGTGAGGATCTCAATTTTCAGAAAGACTTTATGCACATGGTGATCGTTTTGATTGACATGCACTAATGTGATAGGTGTTAAGGTATGCTCTTATGTTACTAGACAGTGAGAAGCTTTCATGATGATACGCGCAAGAGAGTAGAGTGACTGTTCAAAACATACAAGCCATATACATCAGTAAGTAAAAAAGTGACTCAAGAAGTGTCGAAACACTGGGATGCTTTGCATGGAACTTGTCACCACGTGTAGATGTTGTCCATTTAAATAAAACGTTTCTGTAAGAAATTCATCGGGAATAGTCCCTTGTTGAGAATTTAGGAAAAGCAAGTGGGAAGTATCAGTAGTGTTATAACTCAATTCAGGAACATAATTATAGAGCTTAATTCCATAGGAGGCTATAAGTAAGAGAATCGTGATCGGGAGACTTTATGAATAATACGTCTCATTCAAAGAGCAGGTGCATGCAATGTTTTTTGATTTAGATTCTTTTTAAGAAGATATCTATGCAAGATCCTAATATAGGTGTACATATATAATAAGGAAAAGTATGTGGCATTAAGAATGACGTACTAACGGGTTACTTACTTGGTGACTCTAGATTGGTGGGGCAGTGCCTTAGCTGATGCACCCCGACTTCATATCTGTAACATACATTAGTAACATATTGATATACTACATGATATTGTGGTGCATTGACATTAATAAGAACTAGGGAACTCCCCTTAGCAACAAGTTCTACCAATCCCTTCATGGCTCAACACATTCTCCTGACAAGCCCTTGGGCAATCCACTCGGACTCAATGGTGGGATCAATCCCTACTTACATGCTACAAATTCACAGATTATGGTATCAAAAGTACCAATCCTGAGAATAAGACTTAGAGAGTAAATCAGCTCTCTATCTTGAGCTATATCACACGATCTGGAGTATCAAAGAAGGGTGAAATTCCTAAATGCCCAAATAGCCTCTAACTTATAGATGTGGTCAACAACACACCGATAAGAAGGACTCTAATAGACACGGCTCTGAGACATCCTAGGACACTATAAAACCTTAGGCTCTGATACCAAGTTTGTCACGCCCCAAAATCCGAGGAGCACGACTGGCATAAACAACCACAAGCCATTTAATTTCAACCACAAGCCATTTAATTCAAGATGTCAAGTACACATGAGAGGAACCATGAATCCTCGGCATATACAATATCACATAAATCATACACCTCAAGTTCATTATCAATGGAACTTCAAACATAAGGGTTCTTCCAAAAAAAGGAGGGGACACGCCAAACCATAATACAAATAGACATCAAGTCATAAACAAGCAATTACACCAATCATTCTTGAATTGCTCCTTTTCAATCACGACAATATACAATTTAAACATCGGTGTATATAACAACTCGGATCACATTGGGGATACTTATAAGGCAAATCATTATCTCGAGAAACCATCTATGGGCATAAATTGAGTACAAGCCTTTAGGCTACTTTATTATTGTTGTCATTTACGGAAAGTGAAGTCAAGGACCATTTTATAATCTATTTCATATTTTCTCGTGTCATAGGCATCACAGGTACAATTACAATTCAAGTTCTTGGCACATTGGCCATACTCTAACTCCCAAAGTCATTCAATTTATTTTAAACATCTTTATACATAAAGTATTTCACATAGTTTGGCATAATACATGCATCTCCAATTTCAATTTAAGGTCTAAGCATTTCAATACGAAATTCCTATCTTTTGCCCCTTTCAAGTTATCAATATAGCACGTTGATCATGTTGAGACACATCTTTTACGCATATAAGGTTACAACACCAATTCTTGTAAAATAATAGTTGTTGCGACAATTCAACTTTAATCTTACCATATTCACACAACATCGATGAAGCTCGAATTCTAAAAGACGGGGTTTTAGCCATACATACCTCAAATTTGCCCCTTAATGATACTATAAGGATCCAATACAATTAAGCAACTTCAATCTACAATACAACATTCAATAGGGCCAATATTAGTAATAAATTCCATAACTTATGCCATTTAGGCATATTATCAAACATCTTGTAGGTATAGATATTTACACCTCATAACTGTAGTATTGGTTCATCAAACTATCACCATTAACCAAAAATTTACTCTACCATCATTCCTAACCAATTTATAACTTCCAACAACATATATATATATATATATATATATATATATATATATATATATATATATGACCATTAATTCATAACCAACCATCAACCTTCTTAATTAACTCATTTCACAATCTCTACAACCAACACAACCAAGGTTAGGCACTTATGGCTTTCAATCATCATCCCACGAGTTCTAATGTATCTATCATACATAAATAATCTCCATAGAGTAGTTAGAGATGATAGAGATACCTCTTGTAATATGAATCTTGAGAATCCTCACTTATGGTGTTCTTGATAAATTCAAGGATTTGAATGGAAATCTATGGATTTTCAAGATCAATACATGTTAATATAATTTTTTAGGAGTAGTAATCAACTCAAAATACTCCAAAAACTTACCTTGGATGATAGGAATGAAGTGTGGGACGGATTCGCCTTTGGTGTAGCAAACCCTTAACTCTAAAATAACTAGGGAACCCTCTAGACCCGGTCTTGGGGTATTTAATGGTTTCCTACTAGCGCGTCCGTGCTAAGTTCGTGCTAGGGAGGCAGAATGCTTCGCAATATACGCGTCTACTAGCACGATCGCGCTAGTGACACATGCCGAGTAAAATGGTCATAACTTTCTGTATACACCTCTAAATGACGAACAGTTTGTTGGGTTGGAAACTAGAATCAAAGGGATTTAATTTTATAGGTTGTGTATCACACAAATCCTTATATAACTGGAGATATGATCGTCCAAAGTGAGGTCTTGTGTGCACTCATTTCCAACTTTCGTCTAATATAAAAATTTCCAACTTGGCCTAGACTTAGGCCTCGCCTTAGACCCCAATTCACTTCTAATATGACTTATACGCTTATTAACATATCCAATTGATATCCATCATATCATTAATCCTCATTTTCACACAAAATAAAATAATTAGCCTACCTTGGCACGACGAAATCGTAAATTATTCGGAAAAAAAATTCCGGGGCCTTATAGGGGACCAGTGTGAAAGGATACGTGTATATATTCAGGAATCCATCGCAAGACCCGTGATACCCTCATCATGGGAAGGTGCCGGTAGTACCACTTTTCCTCCATCCGCAGTCTCTCCTTACTAACTCAAAGTGCTCCTCTCTTATCAAAGAAATAGTGTTCAAGGTAAACTCTCGTTTCTCGTTGATCATGGACACCAGGAGCAGAGCTCTCCCCTCCCTACCGGACAGACCCCGAGGTAGTTGTCATGGCTATGGCAAGACTAGAAAACTGAAGCAGGACCCTACATAAACACTTTGGTGCTAAGGTAATGTAGGACTCGATTCTGAAATGGACAGATAACTATCTAAAATAGTGGGATATCCCAATAAGCAGAAAAACCCTATATATATGGGGAAACAACGATGGTCCGCCTACCCACGTTAGGCCTCCGGAGGCCAATGACTTCAACACAAGTCCCAAGGTAGTACCCGACCTCGAGGACCTCCATCAAAAGAAGTTAGGCTTTATAATGCCAACGACATCATCTCCAGTCCCGAGGTGGTACCCGACCTCAAGGACCTCCATTAACAAGAAGTTAGGTTTCAAGGAGCCAACAACATCATCTATAGTCCCGAGGTGGTACCTGACCTCGAGGACCTCTATCAACAAGAAGTTAGGCTTCAAGGAGCCAACAACATCATCTCCAGTGCCGAGGTGGTACATGACCTGAAGGAGCTCCATCAACAAGAAGATAGGCTTCAAGGAGCAAAAAACATCATCTCCAGTCCCGAGGTACCCGACCTCAAGAACCTCCTCCAAGAACGGAAGTTAGGCTCCGGAAAGCCTTCAGCACCATTACAGAGTTCGAGATGGTATCCAATCTCGAAGGTTCCTCTCAAGAAGAAAAATATTCACTTCGAGCTCCGTCCATAGGGGCTCGACCTTAGGACATCGCTTAAATCTGGGCAACCCCTTATCTGGGACCTATCTGCAATGCCTTAAAAGTTAATTATATCAAGTTCAAAGTAAGTTTCCAGGTTCCCAAAGCTAACCTTCAGTCAGAAACTACTCTAAAAAATTTCAAGGCTCGAGGTACTATTCTCATATGATCCGAGGGTCCCGACGGCCCGAGGCCATCAGATCAATACAAGTTTGGTCCAAGGTACAACTGCAAGTTTTGAGAGAGGCTGTTTTAATCAAACCAAAGGCCTGAGAGAGCACTCACACCAAGGTTAGATATTGACAATAGTCAGCAGAGGCATACATTCAGAATCCCCACAAATGTAAAAGAATGGCAAGCATCAAAGGCGAAAGTCAAGAAAGTATCTTGATAATCATAAACATTTGCTTACAATGGCCCGCGATGGGTCCTTACATATGATTACAAAAGCACACGAGGGGTCCTTACGTAGAAACAAGGAAGCAAGGGGGTTTACACCCATAGTGAAAGCCTAAAGGCCTAGTCTACCCTCGAAGATTTATCTCCGATAACAGCATCTTCGAACTCACCTCCTCGAGGTTCCCTGCTCGATCCCACGGAATAAAATCTCCGATGGAGAAGATGAAGAAGAGGAAAGAAAGAGGATGCCGAAAAGGTAGAAAAAAGAGACATAACCCGCCGAAGCCAAAGGTTGAAGATTCGGCGGGCCACAACCTCATCGACTGGTTGTACCATTTTATCCCTTGGGAAAAAACCCAAGGAATGAAGTGCCACATCAGGCTAGGGTAGGAGAGTGAGCAGTGGTATAGAGTCCGAGCACTCTCCGAAGCAGCGGTATAGAGTCTAAACGCCATTCTAGATTGGAAGAAACCTCAAGACAATAAGGACAGCAGTAGCAGGCATAACAACAATAACAACAACGAAAAGACGGTATGATCTCGCTCGACAAGGGGAAGCTCAGGCAAAAGACCACCACACAGCTGATGAAAATGCTGCCATACAACCTTAAAGCCGTGAAACCCAAACATGGTGGTTAACAATAAAGGAAGATGGTGAGAAGAAAGGGATGAATGAATGGAGAAGGGAACTTGGATAAATAGATAGTACCAAAATCCCCCCCATTTATAGGGAGTAATGACACGGCCATCAATTCCTTTGAAAGATGGATCGACAGATGCAATGAATGTGTTATTGAAAATTGAATCAACATCGTTATTGTTACATTGAAGAACGGAAATCAACAGAGCATTGAATGGCGTCGAAAAGACAAGTCCATGGGGTGTCCCGGCACGTCATAGCTTGTATCACTGATATGACATCATCACAGGGAGCCCGAAGAGTTTGGCATCAAAATCGTTTCCCATCACTTCAGTCTAGGAAATGCGGAGACTATCTGTATACTGCAAAATCGGAGGGTCCAATTTCTCATCATTAATTTATTTCGAAAGATCACCTCGATGCCTCGAGGCCATAAATCTGTAACCGAGTTCCCTCCCTCGAGGCTTGTCGATGCCCGGTCTAGAGGCAATATTGATTGTTGCTAGAGTAAAAATGGGGAGTTCCCAAGACCCACGGCTAAGTCTGACAATGCCTGGCCGGCTTACTTTGAACCCAAATCAGGGTGTCCCATCTAGATGTCCCATCTTCATATCTTTACAATTAATGTATGTTATACCATATAAGGTTTCCTCTTCTATATAAAGAGGATCCTTATAATTTTGTAACCAATTGTTCTTTTTCCCACTACTTTACATGAAATATACAAGAACTCTCTCTCTTTTTTCTCTTTAACATACTCCCTCAATATTATTGCTCTTATTTATTACTTTCATACTTATTCTTCATTTATTATTCATCATTGGCCATAAAGAGCCTCCCTTAATTATCTCGCTAACTGTTAGCTCTCCTCCGATTACCCCTAATAGATCGAGCCTGAGGCCAAGAATCAGCCTCGAGACTCCGTATCGGTTCGTCCGAGGCCCCGAGTAGCTAACTCGTCAGTTTGATTATAACTCTATTTTAGCTCGCATTTCGTCTTTAAACTTCATACACCTAGCATCAAATGCATGACAACTAGCATAAAAATAGATTACGCCCATCAACAAATGTAATTGTTATTACCATTTTCAAGGTAAACAAAAATGTATTGCTCAAAAAACTTCAGTGACACACCTACTTGTCACCTATGCAGTCTGCGCAGTCTCGTGAATCTGTAAATATCTCTCTGCTCCTATATCATATCTATGAAATGTTTAATCAGTTAGAAAATAAACTCGTAGATATTCAATTTAGTATGTAGATCATCCCCTAATTCCAATTATATTGGGAGAAAAGCTCAGCTACATTTGACCTAAGTTTCAACACATTTATGAATGAAGCTTGTGATAACCTTTTCCAATTTTTTTTCCACCACTCGCTTGACTTTAAATATAATACACGTATATCATACAAATAAAATAACTCATAACATAATCTCCTTATAATTTTAAGCACCTTATTATCACTCCAAAAGTATATTTTATAACATTCCCAACTTCTCGATTTTTGACGAAACTTATTTTCCACAATTCGTTTAGCTTCTAAGCCATCCAACCCTCTTAATACTTGGTATTCATGATCCTAAATATTTGTAACCTCCATGGTAATATGGTTAACTTTCTTGATGTACTTTCAAAGATGATCTCATTTATAATCTTATATCAATTGACATAAGATGTATTCTTACGTACCAAAACATATACCCTCAAATCCAAGTTTAGATATGATAGTTACCTCGAACAAGCCAAACTAATATTGCTTAAGCCAAAAAACACTCTAGAAACGTCATCCCGCATGAACCAACCTATGAATAACTCGAAGCTAGCCAAAGCAACTCAAAAATATCAAATAATGCCAAATGAAACAAACCCAAATGATAAAGGTCGAATCTTTTATGTAATAATCCAAGTCAACCAAAATGTCAACCCAGGATCGCACCTTGGAACCTAACAAAACTCACAAATTCTGATAATCCATTCAAATAAGATTCCAACCATATTAATTTCATCCAATTTCGACTCCAAACCGAGTAATTAATCACTTTAGAAAAGTTTAAACAAAAACTCCCAGTTCTCTTTTAGATTCATAATCAAAATTCCAAAATTGAAGATATAATAATGTAATACAATCAAATACGAGTAAAAAATATCTACCCCTATCCATGTGACGAAAGATCCTCTCCAAAATCGCTCAAGTACGAGCTCCCCAACTTGAAATATGATAAAATGAGCTCAAAGTCTGAAATAGATTACTTCATAACACTACCAGCTACATTCATTGCGATCACGGAATACCCCTCGAGATTTCATATAAGAAGAATGGCACTACCCAAAATACAAATCGCATTTGTGACAGCACACAATACGCGATGACCATAGGAATAGAACCACGCAAACGTTCCCAACTACACATGAACGTGAAGATAATTTTCCTAACACCTAGGCTGCCTCGCAATAGTGAACTTACTCATGTGACCGTGATAGGCAAACCGCTCATGCTCCGTGAATGCAATCTTCCAGTCTCAAACGCGTAGGGTAAATGTACCCAGCTCTAACTTGACACAGCAATCGCGATCTCCCATTCATGATCCTGAAGAAGGAAAAACAACACCAGAAAACCAGAGCTCGAGCCCTTCCGGACCCCGTATGAACATAACAATAGGTCCCAAGACATAGCACGGACCTACTCGAGACCTCAAATCATACATAATAACATCAAAACCGTGAATCAAGATTAATTTCTTAAGTTCATAAACTTCAAAAATCGAACCAAGGTTATGATTCAGGCCTAACTAATCTGGCATGAACCCAAATTCTCATATAAGTACCAAATGATACAATGAATCTATTCCAACTCCCAAAATTATAATCTGAACCCTCTAACATCTAAGTCAACTCTTGATCGAACCTATAAATTTACAAACCTTAAAATTGCCAACTTTTGCCAAATAGAGAAAAAATCTTCTTGGAACAATCCGAATGAAAATCTAGGCATACACCCAAGTCCAAAATCACATTCGGATCTAATAGAACCATATAAAATCCAATCCGACGTCTAATATATAAAAGTCTAACTCGGTCAACTCTTCCAACTCAATTTTTTTAAAGTAAGAGTCATTATTCCAAATCAATCTTGAACTACTCGAAATTCAAACCTACCATGCATGCAAGTCATATTAACTCATATAAAGCTACTCAAGAACTCAAACCATCGGAGGAAATACAAATACTAAAAATGACTGGTCGAGTCGTTACAAGTTGGCCTTGAGTTTGGATGGCGCATGTCACATTCGTAATGAAAGTTTTTAAGCACTGAGTTTTGGTTCTTCGTGGATATGGGGCTGGTTGCATTCATGTAGTGTACTACTCGGTAGTATATTTAGGCTGCCATTTTCGGGCATTAAGCTACTTTTTTATATTTTGAGCCTTAGACTTTAAGCAGAGGAGATTTTGAAGATCAATTTCACTACTTCCTTGGAGGTATGTGATTTTCACTTGTATTAGGTTTTATATATTGATTACCCATGAATTTCTACACCTAAAACATATAGGAAAAGAAAATTTGGGGTTTTCTCCTAGACTTTAAGAGAGTTCATTTTGGAGTTTTTACCATCGATTTGGACTCCAATAGGAAAACTGATTATATACTTGAACTTGGCAGGTTATGGGTCACCAAATATTGGTATTGGTTTTGGATTTCGGACACGTAGGCCCAGGTAGTCTTTTATTGACTTTTTGAGAATTCTTCAAAATCAAAGCTTTATGGATTGAGATAGATTTCTATAGCATTGTTGACTTCCTTGGCCATGAGGTTTTTATGCGATTTATTGTTGAATCCTGCGAGAGAAGAGTTAAGTCTCCAGGCTAACCTTGTTAAGAGGGACACCCGTAGGATTTGACTTGTTTGTTGTGTGCTTAGGTATTGGGGATATTGTATATATGTGGTGTAGAGTGTATATGTATTTACCGAGTTTATATAATGACTGTGGTAGAATTGGTTAATTGATGTTTTGTTTTGACTATATGCTCATTAGATCCATGAATTATTTGACTCATGTGACTACGTTCGCTCTTTTATTCATGTTAGAAATTATTCGTAGGATTATGTTAAATGAAGTAATGGGAACTTATTCTTGATATGTTGAATTGCGTAATTATCTGTAGTCACATAGATATTTTATGAGCATATATCTGTATGATATTTATTAAGTCCTTATGCACCTTTTATCTATAATTATTAAGCATGTGTATACATAGTGAATAAGGATACTTGGTTTGGAGATTTTGACAAGAAGGGTAAGCGTGCAGATAAGATACATCTATGGAACGCCGGATACGATGATTGGATATTGGTTGATGAATAAGGATATTATGCTCCTTTTGCACTTGGACTTGTATCCATCTCTCTGGAGTCAAACAATAATCCATGTTACTTTGGGCCTTGTGAGCATGGTCAGTACATGGATTTGTACCGGGTGGATATATGAATATTATATATATATCAGATTATTGTGATACATGGATTTTATATCGGGATATATAGATTTTATATTGGGGTACATAGATCTTGTACCAGTTTGAGGATGCATTTATACTCTTAATTCATTTATAGGTATTCATTCAAATTCTAATTGTTGCATGTCATGTATTCATGTTAGTTGGGAGCTTCGACTCTGTTGACTGAAGCATGCCAGCCTTGCCATACTTGAGCAACATTATAATTATCAGTTGAATTGAAAAAGAATGCTTTAGATCTTTCGACTGTTTATATATTTTGATACTTATTGATCACTTCAAGTTTGTTATTATTTCTTTGTTGTAAGTGATGCATCTAGGTTCGCCACTACTTTTTCAAGGTTAGACTTGATATTTTTTGGGTACCGACTATCATGTACTCATACTACATTTCTGCATATTTTTGTGCAGGTTTTGAGGTTGGTATTGCAGCACTGTTTGAGCTGAGTAGGAGTGTGTTATTGGAGACTTCGTGGTAAGTTTACATATTATTTCGACCCGCAACACATGGAGTCCCTGTCCTTATTTATCTCATGTGTATTTTCTTTCTCACAGACATTTGTGATCATGTATTCAGACTTGTACTTTTTCAGTCGTTGCTCGAGTACTTGTGTCACCTAATTTTTGGGGGTTGTATTGTTTGCGTCGTGTTTATACAATATTATACTTGTATATGATATTTTATTGCTTTGAGATTATTCTAACTTTTAGTATGATATAACTCTCTTAATTAAAACAAATTAAACATTATTATGTTGATTATGAGTTCGATTGCTTAGCAAGTACAATTAAGCGCTATCATGGCCTCATGTGAGATTTTAGGTCGTGAACATTTCTTTTCCTGTAGTTCCATCAAAATTTTCTAAAGATCTTTTACTTCAATTATTTAACCTTTTTTGCGTGATTTGATTGAAATTGATATCAAACAGATGTTGTTATGTACTTTTGGTTCAGGGTCATATTTTTGCAAAAAAGAAAACAAAGTCGATTTGGTTTCGATATTATATTTTTCAAGCGATAGGATCAAGTGATTTGCATTGTCTTTATATTTTTGATGAACATTTGTGAAATGCGAACAAAAGAATTTCAAGCAACAACAATATATAATGCACCAATGGTTGTTTTTTTTTTGGTTAAAAAGATACACATATTATAAATACTTAAACATTTACATAAGAGTCAAGTGGATGCATATACTGCATCAGATTATAACTAGTACTAGGGATATCAGCTACTAGACTAGGAGAAATAACATTTGTACAAGAACTACTACTACTTAACATAGTACGGGATTTTAACATTCTTTTACGGAGCATTCTAATCTTATCTTGCTAGTACAAAGTGATCACAAAAGGGGGAGGACTTGAAAAAAGTATACAACGAGCCTCCAAATTAGTTGCTCCATGCCTAGCCAAACCGTCCGCCACAGAGTTTTGTTCCCGGTAGATGCTTTGTACCTTTAGGTCATCAAGCTGCCTCATAAGAACCTACAATCATTAATCATATTAGCATATTTAATTGTAGGGGCAATAAGTAAATTTAATATTGCAGTTGCATCTGTCTCAATGATCAAAGGTAACAGATGTTGTTGGACAGCTAATTGAAGGCCCATGAGTAGTGCTAGTGTCTCAGTTTGAAGACTGGATCCATGTTACGCATGGCCTAAAAAACCTAAAACCCAATTGCCAAGGAAGTTTCTAAAACAACCTCCAATGCCACAAGTATCTTGTGTAGGAGATGTAGAGCCATCAATATTAAATTTAAATACTTGTCCCTCAGGTGGATGCCATTTAATATAAAGAGGCAAACATGATGGCCTAGGATTTTTTGTATTTGTAAGATAGTAAAATTCGGCAGCTTGATTGTAGACTAAGTGAATGTTCGTCTGAAGGTATGAATGTTCAAAAAAATTTATTATTTCGAACAATCCAAATCTGCCATAGTGCAAAGGATACAGTAGTAGATAAGGGGACACTATTATTTGAGGAAGATTGTGGATATCTTATAAAATTGTTCCATCTGTCAATATTGTTAGTAGTTGTAGAGTGTGTAAAAGGCCTTATGTCAATCTGGAGTGCTGCCCAAAGTGCAATAGCATTGCTACACTCAAAGAAAATGTGTTCTATAGTTTCAGGAACCAAGTTACATTGCGGACATAATGACGAAATATTAATAAGTATTTTATCCAAATACACAGCTGTGGGAAGCTTTTCATGATAAATTAACTATATAAAGAACGAAATGTTTGGAGGTATGTGAAGGTGCCAAATCCAATTATAGTTAACAACTTGGTGAGTCGGAGTAGAATCAGTTTGGGTAAGTGCATGATAAATAGATTTGACAGAAAATAAACCAGTTGGAGTAAGTCCCCAAACTATTTGATCATATTTAGTACCCACCATGGCATGTAAATATTACTTATTGTAGCTTCTAGTGAGGATGGTAACTGAAAAGGCAAATCTTTCAAGTGCCATAATTTATGATAAAAATAATCAGATACAGTTTTATTAATGTCTCCTTTTGGTAGAAGTCCGTAGATGCAGGTACGTACCATAGAGTTATGATTTAACCATGGGTCTGTCAAAAATTTCACGTAATTTTTATTTGTTAAATCCCATTTATACCCCAGTCTACAAAAGGACCAACCCTTGATACTACTAGACCAGGTTCGTGACATATTATTGTGTCTTACATTACGAACCCTCAAGTAACTATGGATTAGTACTTGTGCCCACAGTTGAATCTCCAAGCAAGGCTGGCGTGTAAGGCATTATTCTTAGTATAAAAATTTTGAATACCTAGGCCGCCTTGCGCTAAAGGTTTCGTAACTATAGGCCATTGCAAAAGGTGTAACTTTCTCTTTTGAGGAGTAGTGCCCCAAAGGAAATTCCTTTGATATTTATTAAGCAGGGCAATAATTGATGCTGGCAAGGTAATATATTGCATTACGTAATTGGGTAGATTATTCAAAGTAGAACATATAAGGTTTTGTCTACTGGCTTTAGTTAATAAATGAGCGTTCCATCCTGCTAATATAGATTTTACATATTAGGAATTAAAAATCAGCTTTAGTAGGTCTTGAGTCAAAAATAGAGAATCCTAGATACTTACCAAAATTATTACCCTCTCTTATACTGAAAGTATTTTGCAGATCAATCCTCAACTGAGCAGAACAATTCTTGGAAAAAAAAATTCGAGATTTATCAAAATTAATAGTTTGGCCCGAATATTTAGTAAATTGATTCATGGTGTGAACTATAGTTTGACATGATGTAGCTGTAACTTTGGATATTAAGATAATATCATCCGCAAAAAAAAGATGGGATAGTTGAGGTCCCTTTGGACCAATTGAGATGGGATGCTAAATGTGATAGTCCACCTCAAAGTTTATTTTCCTTGATAACATTTCTAAGCATAAGTTAAAAATATAAGGCAATAGGGGATCACCTTGTCTGATTCCTCTTGTAGGTGTAAAATATTCCGTAGAGGAGCCATTAATCAAAATGGCAGTAGAAGAAGTGGTAATACAAGACATTATGAGTTGAATAAGTTCTTTAGGGAAATGTAGAGAATGAAGGGTATTGTAGATAAAAGCCTATTCAATTTTGTCAAATGCCTTTTCCAAGTCTAGCTTGAGTAGCATATGAATATTTCTACCTTCATTTTATGAAATCTAGTAATAAGTTCTTGGACAATAACTGAATTATCAACAGCCCGTCTATTTTTCTGAAAACTAGATTGAGTTTGATTGATGAGATGATCCAGAACAGGTTTAATTCGATTTACAATGATTTTAGTAATAATCTTGTAGATGGTATTACATAGACTAATTGGTTTGTACTGGGAATTGTGACAACATTCTGTTTTTTTGGAATTAGGCAGATAAAAGTAGTATTGATAATTGGGTCAATCTGCGATTCGGAAAAAACCTTATGACAAAAACTTTTAACAGAGTCGCCTACAATATGCCAGTATTTCTGATAAAACCCAGGGTGTAATCCATCAAGACCTGGTTCCTTAAAAGGTTGAAAAGAATTTAATGCATTAATTATTTCTGAATCCTGTAATGGCCTATTTAGATGAATTTGTTCCGTTGATGTAAGAACATTAGAGGGGTATACAACTGACCTTTTAGTAGACTGGGTTTGTTGAGTAGTAAAAAGATGATTATAATAATTTGTAATGTCATCATTAATATGACGAGGGTCAATAATCCAATTACCTCCCAAATCCTGTATTGCAGTTATACGATTATTACGACGCCGATTTAAAGTAGTTAGGTGAAAAGAACTTGGTGTTAGCATCACCATCATTTATCCAATTTATACGTGATTTTAACTTCCAAAAAGCCTCTTCCAGTTGGAGAATATGATTATAATCTTTAATAAGAGATTTTTCTAGTTCCTGTAAAAAGGTACTTGTTGAGAAGTGGATAAAAGCCTGAATTCCACCTATTCTTGCCAATAATTTCCTTTTTTTCTTAAAAATATTTCCAAACGTGTTCGTATTCCATACTTGGATGGAAGTTGTAAATTGATTAATGGCAGGTATTAATTGAACATGTGTTGCCCAACCTTGTTCTAGAATTGTCAGAAAAGTAGGATCAGTGGTCCAAATGGTTTCAAATCTAAATATTTTTTCCTAGGTAAGACAATGTATTGAAATTTAATTTTAAGAGGACAATGGTCAGAATGTGTTATAGGCAAATGTGTGACAAAAGCATCTCCATAGTTAGAAAGCCAAGCATAGTTAGCTAAAACACGATCAATACGTTCTAAAATATTAGCATGATTATGCCTCCCGTTAGTCAAAGTATATCGACTACCCTTGTATCGTAAGTCAATTAAGAGACACTAATTAAAACACTCTAGTAGTCTATTTGCTCTATTGTTATTAAGAGGCAATCCTCCAAATTTATCCGTAGCATATGTGATTTCATTAAAATCCCCCCCTAAAACCCATGGTCCCTTGTAATGATCAAATATGCGTGTGAGATTTTCCCATAATATAAGCCTATCATCTAAATTGTTACTTGCATAAATTGCACTAAATAAGAAGGTAAAAGGCAGTGGACAAACTTGGATATGGCACTGAATTTCCTGAGTGGAAGTAGTAATATGTTGAACATTTAAAAGAATAGCATTCCAAAGTATAACGATTCCTCTAGAATGCCCTAACACCGGAACCTCAATCATACCCGTAAAATCAAAATCATCCTTTATAACTTGGTGGGACTGACAATGGGTTTCTAAGAGAACCACTAAGGCAGGTTTATTGTAGTCCAATAGCGACCTAAAATTCCTTCTAAACTCAGCGAACTGGCCACCCCTACAATTCCGAATTATCAAATTCATATGACTAATAATGGAGTCGTCTAAACCAGTACTAGGATCTCCTGGACGGAAACTCAATGTTGGAAGGAATAGCAAGGCATATTTGCCTATTGTCGGGTTTCTTGTTGGCCTTAAACGGAAGGATGTAGTTAGTAGATTTTGATGGCACCTGATGAATATCTTTCTTTCAAATTCCTCCTTCTGCACAAAGACCTTTATACCGTCCAAGCATGCATGAATGTGTCGTGTCTCTCTTTTGTATACGATGGCTGCATCTAACTCCGCTTGGAGGTCCCCTTCCTGCTCCTCTTGTTCTTTTTGATTGTGATTCTCTGGAGATGGAGGTGGGGGTGGAGGAGTTGGTACACGGGGAGTTCTTGGCTTCAAGAGTAGAGTGTAAGGTTGTGACTCCCAATAAGGCTGGATCCACGATGTGTTGGGTATTGGTGGAGGATAATAAGGCATGTGAATGCGAGTTGGATGAAGAGGGGTTTGATTCCAAGTTGGAGAAGGAAGGGGAAGAGGTTGAAAGGGAGCAAGATTGGGTCCTTGCATCATGGACCAGTGATAGCGAGTGTACATCTCTGTGCCCAATTGCATCCTCTACGCAACTATTTGAGGTAGATCCCTGGGATAATTTATGAGTATGGTGACATCCTACTGATTCACCTGCATGGTGAATGTTAGAGCATGATTGTGCAAGCCCGCTTCCAACCGTGAAAGCTAGATACGTTGGGGCATGAGATGTATGTGTTGTGTACACTATTGAGTTGGGCTCCATTTAAAGGTGATGTGGTGGACGTGAGTGAGGAGTAGGGTTATTGTGTAGTTGATGCGAAGTCTGCCTTGGGTTTCTTTGCCTTCTCAAGCGATTTAGAAAATTGAAGGGAAACATCTTTACTAGTGATAGTATCCGGGTGGGAAATGGACAAAGAGTTGTGTTTATATTTGTTATAGTGGGGGACATAGAAATACAACTAGTGGGTGGGATAGCCGGTTGAGGAGATAGATGTGAAGGTTGTGTATTTGACTGGTAAATGGGGGTATTAGACTCATTATGGCCTAGGTGCATGGTAATAGATGATTGATATGATGGAGGGCTTTGAATGCATGAAGGAGGAGGTGTAATTTGTTGAGTAAGGTGATGGGAATTTTGGTTGTTGGCAGAAGGTAGTGCTAGGCATTGGGGGTGGTTTTGCATGTGAGAAGGGCTTACGTGTCCTTGTGCATGGTGAGGAGTAGATAAATTGAGTAGAGAAGTGGATGTGTTTGAGGGTGCATCCGATTGGACCAAGTCATTTAGCACTTGAGTGGATGTTGAATCTTGACTATGACCATTACTGGGAAATATATTATATTTAGTAGAAGGTATAGGCTTAGTAAATGACAGAGTAGTATTAGTAGGAGCATCAGCTAATATATTATATTTATTAGGAGGTAAAATAGATTTCTTAGGTGTCGTTAACTTAGCATTAGGAGTTGTAGTTAAAGAGTTATTATCAATAGTTAATTTTTTAAATGTAGATTATTAGGGTTTAGTCGAGGGTGCTTACCTGTAGCTTCCAGTTGAGTCTCCTTAGCTAACTGTGAGTTCACAGAAGTATCATTGGTAGTCAAATTTTTAGCAGCATACTTTGTAGGGAATTGAACAAGCTGCCATCCAGCTTCTGTGTTTCCTATCTTGGTAGCTTCATTGCCTTGTCTATTTTCTAGTTCCTTAGCTGGCGGACACGTTCGTGTATTATGTCCCATGCACCCACAGTTGGTGCATAGCAGATTTAATCCCTCATACATAATAACCTATTTATGGGTACCAATATAGAGGTGAGTTTTTAACGGTTGATTTAATAATACTTCAACGCATAACCTGGCATACTGGCCACGAGTAGTAGCTGAAGTACAGATATCCATGGCTAAAAATATACCAATCTTCTGGCCCAGCTTTTTTAGTATTTGATAATCATAAAATTCAGTAGGTAATTCAGATAGACGTACCCATATGGCTGATGTTGTAAGGGTTGTCTCAGATGCCTTGAATTTTGGCTCCCATGGTCGTACTGACAGAAAATGGTTTAGAACAAACCAAGGACCACCTTCAAGTGCATGGATTTTGTTCTCTTCATTTTGAAACTTTAATAGAAAGAAGTCTGAGCCTAGATCGATTAACGGGAGATTTTCAATGAGCTTTCATAAATTATAAACCTTCTGACGAAGTAGTTGATGCTACACTTTACGCCCATATACCTTAATTATTACAGCATGTTGCCAAGGTTGATATAGTCTGTGTTTGTCCTCCACAGTTAGAGGAATAAAGTTAGATGGATCAGTGGGTGTGTCCATTTCTTCAGTATACTCAAGCATATCAGACATGTGTATTGGATATAGAGGTGGTGCTCCAGTAGGGTGAGGTGAGGTTAGTGTTTGAAGATATGATTTGGGTGGAGAAGGAGGATGATCCTGATGATCAATATTCATAGCTGTGTCCATAGTAGGAAGGATACTGTTTTTCGAAGAAGATGATGTAGTTGGTCGTGTTAAACTATCCGGTGGCTTAGGTGGAATTGGGAGAGAATGAATAGAGCTACTTGGAGAGTGTTTGAGTCATTTTTTCCTTACATGGGACTCGCACCAATGTTTGTTATAAACTTTTTGAGAAGTAAAAAACGTCCTCTATCTTAAAGTTTGCCAATTATTTATTGGAAGCAACTTCATAATTTTGTTTTTCATTTAAAGATAATAACTTTTTTTTTGGTCGAAATCGGAGCTTTTATTCCAACCTTTTTTGCAAATTACACCATCTGCTCTCTATGGACTTTGGAGTAGATCTCAAAATAAAAAAACAAATTACAATCAAACTTAACAACTCTTCTATTGCTATGCTATTACAAACGTATAACTATCTTATATACAACTAGGATAGTTATTTAACCTTTCCAGTAGTGACTTCCATTTCTGTTTCTTTTGTCCAGTAACATGAATTTGGACAGCAATATCTTTTGCTCTATCTTGTAGTGTCTTAGAAGCAACTTCATAATTTGTACTTATTATTTAAACTCATGAACAATAGTTATACATACTCGACTAAACCAATAGCCTTTTTCTAAGGAATCAGTAGGCCATATATACTAGTAGCCATCTGATACTCATCAATCTTTGATATGCAGCATGTAAATTTAATTTTGATCTCGACGAGATCTCACATGCTTAGAGTGGTAACAAGAGTTAAATGTTTTTTGGACCAAGGCGATAGAGAAGAGTCGTTGGCAAAGAGTTGGAGTGTGCTTCATGTGACGTCTATGTGGGGTTATTTCTTGATACTCTAAGAAGTTTTTAAATTTTCTTAAATTTTTTTCTTTGATTCCAAAGTCTAATTTTGCTAGAAATTGTAAGTTGATAGGAGAAGAATATTCACAATGTCGACATAAAGTTATTACTACATGCTTTCTCTAATTGTTCTTTATTGTTATTCTTTTGATCTCAAAGTTCAATTGTGCTGGGAGCCTTTGTTCACAAGAAAATATAAATCTTTTTGATAAAAGTGGTGCATATTCAAGTTAATTAGCTTTGTTTGAGGTTTAATATTTTGCTATATTTTGTACAAATTATATAATACTTGACTTGAGATATAGGTGCAAAGGTCATACATAGAGGCTAGTTGTATTAATTAAATGCGACAAGGCGCTTAGCGAAATTTTTTCCTTTAAAACTAAAGATCTCACTAGAGAAAATAGTCTTCCAGTTATTATCCAAATATTTATGAATATTAATTTATTTATTTTTCTACTATTTATGAATAGCTATTTAATTATTTCTCTAACATCTAGTAATTGTCATTTAATTATTTTTCTAATATTCAGGATTTTAAAATTAATTAAAATTTTATACACTAAATATTTTCTTATTTGAACTTTATAAATACTTCTATATTTATGAATTTGAAATTTAGAAAGATTTTAGTTAAAGAGAATATTACGAAAAATGTCCAAACTTACCTACCTCTATAACATTTCAAAAACCTAAGCAAAAACATACCTTTTCAATAGGTATGGTTGAAATTCACTAAAAATATATAGATGGGTCTATATATAGAATTTGAAAAAGACTAGAGGTGATCTGTACTAGTTTTGCGTCAAAATTTATAGTTAAAATCAAGTTTCTAGCTTTCTCTATGACATGAATCAAACATTTATCTCATATTCAGTTATACATGAATATACAGGAGATACACAAGAGATGCACATTTAATACAAATGTGATCTATAAAAGATAGACATAAGATATGTAGTGAGATACACATATATTCTTCTTTCATGTGTCACAATCCGGATCTCCCACCGGAGCCATGATGACGACAAAACTAGGCAAGCCATCATCTATTATGAGGTAAGTTATTCTCACTTGTTTTAAGATAAATATATGAGTTACGTATGGATTTAAACATGAATTTTTCTACTGTGGGATTTGGATGTAAATGTAGAATTTGGTATTTTTTTATTTGGACCACAAAATTGGGCATGGAATTAGGAATAAGTTATATATTTGACTATATGGCTTATGGGCAAGGTTTATGTTCAAATAATTACGGAATCCGAGCATGTGGGCCCAAGGATTTACCTTATTGACTTTTCGAGCGGGGTTGAGAATTCTTATAAATTGATTAACTATGAATAGAGTTTATTTTTATTGGTTTTCACGTTGTTTTACTAGTTTCGAATCAATGAGCATCGGTTTAAGGTGTTAGAGATGCATCGAAGCCGGTTATAAAACTTCGGAGCAAGGTAAGTCTCCTGTCCAACTTCTTGAGGGGTGAAATTACACTATAGGTATTATATTTGTTATGTGCTACATGCTACTGGGGCTACGCACGTGTGAGGTTCAAAGTGTCCATGCGTATGCTAGAATTTTTTATTATGTTTGGGTAGACTGAGACACCATGCTTTAATTGTACTATCTAAGTTATTCTTGTATGTTTAATAATTTAATTTGCATTATGACCTGAGACTAGACTGGTGTAGAGTAATGCACTCACTATTTTAGATACTTGACGAGCTACTTGATTAACCGTAGAATCTGTACTTTACTTACGGATTTCTCACGCATTGTGCGTATTCATAAAAACGTTATCTTGAAGTTCATAACTCACACGTGTATTTGTAAGTGGGGTTAAGGACTTGTAAAAGCTTCACATTCTAATGGGATCAGGCTGGATGCCTCAACAATACTTTTACATGATCGGTTCGTTCGCCTTGGCAGTATCATATATCAAACTCTTACGGGATCAAGCCATTTGCTTCAGCTTGATGTATCATACTTTTATGGGATCGGGCTATTCGCCTGGGCAGAATAATACAGTCTTATGGGATCGGGTCGTTCGTCTCAGCAGTTCTATGAAATAATCTTATGGTATCGGACCGCTCGTCTCGGCAAAATCCTGCATAGTAATTGATAGGAAATTAAAGCACCCATGTGTTTTCCTAACTTGAGACATGATGTATTATCATGTATTGACCATTAAGTATTCCATTTGAGGTAGTATTCTAGCCATCCATGTCAAGTTCAGTACCAGCAACTATGCCTGCAAAGAGGTTGTTTCGAGTGTAGTGATACAAGGCACATGTTGAGAGATTGTCCCAGGCTTCGGAGGGATGGACCTCCGTATCTTACCCAGGCTATGGTTTCTCCTCCAGCTGCTACTCTACCTGCACAGCCAAAGGTCATCCTAGAGGGGGAGGTGATGCACGTTGTTATACTTTTCTTGGTAGGACCGAGGCTATTGCATCAGATTCTGTCATCACATGTATTGTTCCGGGTATGTCATATGGATGTATCAGTTTCATTTGATCCGATTTCAATTCATTCATATGTATCATCTTATTTTGATTCATATTTGGATGTCTCGTGATTCATTAAGCACCTATGTTTATGTGCCTACGCCTCTTGGGGATTGTATTACGGTAGACCGTGTCTATCGTTCTTGTTTGGTCACTATAGGGGGTTGAGACTATGGTTGACCTTCTGTTACTCAATATAGTGGTTTTTGATGTGATTATGGGCATGTATTGGTTGTCACCATATCACTCTATTATTCACTTTTATGCTAACACAGTGACACTGGCTATGGTGGGAGAGGTTCATTGGGTCGTGTTCTCAGTAGGGTGGTATTTTTTTTGGAAGGCACAACGAATGGTTGAGAAAGAGTGTTTGGCATACTTGGACATCTAAAGTAACTTAGCTTTGATATTCCTACTATTGAGTTAGTTCCAGTAGTGAGAGAGCTTCCAGATATGGTTTCAGCAGACCTACCAGGCATGCCACCCGATAGGGATATTTATTTTGGTGTTGACTTGGTGCCTGGCACGCAAGCCATCTCTATTCCACCATATCACATGGCATCACAAGAGTTGAAAGAATCAAAGGAACAACTTTAGGCGTTTCTTGATAAGGGTTTCATTAGACCGAGTGTCTCATCTTAGGGGTGCTCCAGTTCTATTTTTAAAGAAGAAAGACAGCTCGATGAGCATGTGCATTAACTACAAGCAGTTGAACAAGGTTAACGTCAAGAACAAATATTCACTACTGTATATTGATAATTCGTTTGATTAGCTTCAGGGTACTAGAGTATTATCGAAGATTGATTTGAGATACGGGCTTCAAATACTCCGAATACGGCTTTCAGGACCCGCTATGACCACTAAGTATTTTTGATGATGTCTTTTGCGCTGACCAATGCCCTAGAAGCTTTTATGCACTTGATGAACAACATGTTTGAGCCATGTCTTGATTCCTTTGTCATCATGTTCATTGGTGATATATTTGTGTATTCTTGCAGCTAGGAGGATCATGAGCAACACTTGTGGATCATGCTCATGACTTTGAGGGAGAAAAAGCTATATGCTAAATTCTCCAAGTGCGAGTTTTGTCTTTCTGTGGAATTCTTGGGCCAGGCGGGGTGGACTAAGGTGGATCTGAAGAAAATTAAGGCAATTCAAAGTTTTTCTATGTCATGACCCGGATTTTCCACCATCGGGAGTCGTGATGGTGCCTACTGTCGGAGCTAGGCAAGCCAACCATTTAATCATTTTCCGATAACAACCCAACAATAATAATAATAACGAGTCATTTAACTAAAAGCGGAAGTCTTTAAAACATAAATAACTGGAAACCCAAATGCGGAATTTTAATATTTCTATACCCAAGATTGGAGTTGCTATCTCACGAACCACTAAAGAGTGCTACAAACAAGTCTGAAGAGAAAATACATAATGTCTGTCTCGGTTCAATGAAAACAAATTGAAATTATGGAAAGGGACTTCGGCTTGCGAACGCCGGCTAGGCTACCTTGTAAGTCCCTGGACTGAAGTAAGCTCCCGATCAATATACTACTGCTGTGGTCCAAAAGCTGCTTCGGTACCATGATCTGTGCAAAAAGCACAGAAGTGTAGCATCAGCACAACCGACCCCATGTGCTGGTAAGTGCCTGGCCTAACCCCGGCGAAGTAGTGACGAGGCTAGACAGGACTACCAAATCAACCTGT
>MU742233.1:85067-101653 GCA_026770625.1 Nicotiana glauca
ACATTATGTAGAATTCATCAATTAGCATGGAAGAGTCCCAAAATATCAGAATAAGTACAAACAAGGACCCACGGTCATGCTAGACACCGGTGTATAGATGCTCGTCACCACGCCTATACACCGTACTCGATCATTTAGAAATTACCAATTAATAAAACTCTAATCCTATTCCCTCAAGCCAAAGTTAGATCAAACACTTACCTCGGTCCAAAGAATAGCAATCAATCCTCAATTACCGCCTTTCCTCTACAATTCGACCCCGAAACAATGATCTCTAGGCATAATTAATTTAATAGTATCAATAAAGACTCAATGGCAACATCCCATAGCCTAGATATGAATTTCCTAGCATTCTTCCAAAAATACAAAAATTTGACACTGGGCCCACATGGTCCAAACACGAGGCTCAGACCAATACCCGATCACCCATAACCCCACGAGTCCAAATATATAATTTGTTTTAATATTCGACCCCAAATTGAGGTTGAATCACCCAAAATTCTCAAAACCCTAACTCTACCCAAAACCCCTAATTTCTACTTTGATTTCATGATTTAGGCTTAGAAACTTGCTAATTAATGAAGGAAAAGTGAAGGAAATGAGTGGGGAATTACATACCCAAGTGGTCTTGAAGGATGGGGGCTTTAATGGCTTCCTAAAGCTTGGGAGAGAAGAGAGCTCGTGAGAACAGTGAAGAAATCCAGAGTGTTCTGAGTCTGGAATTTTTAAAATTATAGCTGGGCGATTTTGTTCTATGTGTTCGCGACCAAGGGGCCGTGTTCGCGAAGAAGGGTGGACTGGAAGCATCGCGTTTGCGATAGTGGTCCTGCGAATGCGTAGAGTAATTTTTCTGGGGTCTGGGCCTACGCGAACGCGATAGGAGACACGCGAACGCATTGAAGGATGCGGCAGAGCTTCGCGATCGCGATGGCCTGGACACGAACGTGAAGGAGGGAGGGAGCAAGGCTATGCGAACGCGAAGGCTACACTGCGAACGCGAAGAAGGGTTATACTGTTCACCTGTTGCAGAAAACCTGCAATTCCACTAAGTGCAAAACTACCCCGAACACCTCCGAAAACACTCCCGAGCCCTCGGGGCTCGTAACCAAAACCACATACTAACTCAACAACCTCATACGAACTTAACCGAGCGATTAAATCGCCATAATAACATCAAAATTAATGAATCAAACCTCAAAATCATCATTTTTCATTCTAACTTCATAAACTTCCAACTTTAGATATTTAGGTCTGAAACACGTCAAATGACGTCCGATTTTGACCAAACTTTACAGAAAGAGCTTAACACATATTTAAGACTCATACCGGGCGTCGGAATCAAAATACGAGCCTGATACCACAGTCTTTAATCAATTTTTATTTCCATTTTCCTTAGTAATTTCAAAAAAATAATTTCACAGAAAATTTCTTTTACTCAGGTTCTCGACATCGAATTTCGACTCCGGGCACATGCCCGAGTCCCATATTTTTCTACGGACCCTCCTGGACCGCAAATCATGGGTCCGGGTCCGTTTATCAAAAATATTGGCCGAAGTCAACTTTAGTCATTTTAAAGCCACATTTTTAAATTTTTTCACAGAATTTAACATATAATCTTTTTGGCTATGCGTCCGGACTGTGCACGCAAATCGAGGTAACCAAAAGTGAAGTTTTCAAGGCCTCAAAAGCACGGAAAGAGAGAAAAATCCGATGATGACCCTTTGGGTCGTCACATTCTCCACATCTAAAACAACCGTTCGTTCTCGAACGAACAAAAGAAAGAAGTACCTGAGTCAGGAAATAGATGAGGATAACGGCTCCGCATATCAGACTCGGACTCCCAGGTTGATGCCTCAGGGGGCTGACCTCTCCACTGGACACGCACTGAAGGAAAACTCTTCTACCTCAACTGTCGAACATGCCGGTCTAGAATAGCTACCGACTCCTCTTCGTAAGACAGATCCTTGTCCAACTGGATAGTGCTAAAATCTAACATGTGGGCTGGATCGCCGTGATACCTCCGAAGCATGGACACATGAAACACTGGATGCACGGTTAACAAGCTAGCTTGCAAGGCACGTCTATAAGCCACCTCTCCCACACGATCGAGAATCTCAAATGGGCCAATGAATCTAGGGCTGAGCTTTCCCTTCTTCCCAAATCCCATCACGCCCTTCATAGGCGATACACAGAGCAATACTTTCTCACCAACCATGAAGGCTACATCTCGAACCTTGCGATCCGCATAACTCTTTTGCCGCGACTGAGCTGAACGAAGCCTTTCCTGAATGATCTTGACCTTATCCAAGGCCTCCTGGACCAAATCTGTACCCAATAACCGAGCCTCTCCCGGCTCAAACCATCCCACTGGAGACCGACATCGCCTACCATACAACGCCTCATATGGAGCCATCTGAATGCTAGACTGGTAGCTGTTGTTGTAGGCAAACTCTGCTAAATGCAAAAAGGAGTCCCATGAGCCTCCAAAATCAATGACACAGGCTCGGAGGATATCCTCCAATATCTAAATAGTCCTCTTAGACTGGCCGTCCGTCTAAGGATGGAATGCTGTGCTCAACTGAACCTGGGTGCATAACTCATGCTTAAGTGCTCTCTAGAAGCGCGAGGTAAATTGAGTACCCCGGTCCGAAATGATAGATGTTGGCACCCCATAAAGGCGAACAATCTCTCGGATGTAGATATCAGCTAACCTCTCCGATGAATAAGTGGCTGCACCCGGAATAAAATGCGCTGACTTGGTCAGCCTATCAACAATGAACCAAATAGCATCAAACTTCTTACAAGTCATCGGAAGTCCAATAACTAAATCCATGGTAATCCTCTCCCACTTCCTCTCGGGAAGCTCAATCCTCTGAAATGAACCACCAGGCCTCTGATGCTCATACTTGACCTGCTGACAGTTCAAACACCGAGCCACATATGCAAGAATATCTTTCTTCATCCTACGCCTCAAATAATGCTACCGCAAGTCCTGATACATCTTTGCGGCGCCCGGGTGAAAAGAATACCGCGAACTATGGGCCTCCGCTAAGATTAACTCTCGAATCCCATCGACATTGGGCACACAAAATTGCCCCTGCAACCTCAAAACATCATCATCATCATCTAAAGTCACCTTTGTGGCACCTCCACGCTGCACCATGTCTCTCACGACACACAAATAGGGATCATCAAACAGCCGATCACGGATACGCTCCAATATTGAAGAACGAGCGACTGTGCAAGCTAACACTCTGCTAGGCTCAGAAATTTCCAACCTCTCAAACCGATTAGCCAAGGCCTGAATATCCAAAGCAAGCAGTCTCTGGCTGATCGCAACATAAGCAAGACTACCAATGCTGGCGGACTTCCTACTCAATGCATCGGCCACCACATTGGCTCTCTCCGGGTGGTATAAAATAGTAACATCATAATCCTTCAATAGCTCCAACCACCTCCGCTGCCTCAAGTTCAACTCCTTCAGCTTCAACAAGTATTACAGACTCTTGTGATCCGTGTACACCTCACACGTCACACCATATAAGTAATACCTGCAAATCTGCAAAGCATGAACAATGGCTGCTAACTCTTGATCATACACTAGATAATTCTTTTCGTGGATCTTCAATTGTCTCAAAGAATAACCAATGACTACCATCCTGCATCAATACCGCACCAAACCCAATACGGGAAGCATCACAATAAACTGTATGAGGCCCTGAGCCTGTGGGCAAAACCAATATCGGTGCCGAAGTCAGAGCTGTCTTGAGCTTCTAAAAGCTCTCCTCACACTCGTCTGACCATATGAACTGGGCACCTTTCTGGGTTAATCTGGTCATCGGGGCTGCTATGGATAAAAATCCCTCCACAAACTAGCGGTAATAACCTGCTAACCCCAAGAAACTCCAAATCTCAGTAGCTGATGCTGGTCAAGGCCAGTTCTTGACTGCCTCAATCTTCTTCGGGTGCACCTGAATACCCTCTGCTAATATGACATGACCCAGAAATGCAACCGAACTCAACCAGAACTCGCACTTCGAGAACTTAGCATACAACTGACTATCCTTTAGAGTCTGAAGAACCACTCTGAGGTGCTGCTCGTGCTTCTCCTAGTTGCGGGAGTACACCAGAATATCATCAATAAAGACTATCACGAACAAGTCCAAGTAAGGTATGAACACTCGGTTCATCGACTCCATAAATGCTGTTGGGGCATTGGTCAACCCAAATAACATGACCAAAAACTCATAATGCCCGTACCGAGTGCGGAATGCTGTCTTAGGGACATCAGACGCCCTAATCCTCAGCTGATGGTACCCATATCTCAAGTCTATCTTTGAAAACACCTTTGCACCCTGAAGCTGGTCAAATAAATCATCAATCCTTAGCAGTGGATACTTGTTCTTTATCGTTACCTTGTTCAACTGTCGGTAATTAATGCACATCCTTATAGATCCATCTTTTTTCTTCACAAATAACACTGGCGCACCCCAAGGAGAAATGCTAGGCCTGATAAAACCCTTCTCTAGCAAATCTTGCAACTGGTCCTTTAACTCCTTCAACTATAGCGGGGCCATGGGATACGGCAGAATAGAAATAGGCTGCGTGCGTGGGGCCAGATCAATACAGAAATCAATATCTCTATCGGGCGGCATACCTGGCAGGTCTGAAGGAAAAACCTCGGGGAACTCCCGAACAATAGTAATAGAGTCGATAGAAGGAACCTCTATGCTGGAATCTCGAACATATGCCAGATAAGCTAAACACCCCTTCTCGACCATGCGTCGAGCCTTTACATATGAAATAACACTGCGGGTGGCATGTCCTGGGGTCCATCTCCACTTCAATCAGGGAAACTCTACCAAGGCCAAGGTCACGGTCTTGGTGTGACAATAAAAGATAGCATGATACGGGGACAACCAATCCATTTCTAATATGACGTCGAAATCCACCATGTCTAAGAGCAATAAATCAACACGGGTCTCAATACCCTCAAACACTACCACACAGGAATGATGAACTCGGTCGACGGCTATAGAATCACCCACTGGTGTAGATACATAAACAGGGATACCCAAAGCATCACTAGGCATAGCCAGGTTGGGTGCAAAATAAGACGACACATATGCATACGTAGACCCAGGGTCAAATAGCACTGAAGCATCCCTATCACAGACCAGAATAGTACCTGTAATAACAACATCTGAGGACTCAGCCTCTGGCCTGGCTGGCAAAGCATAACACCGGGGCTGCGCCCTACCTCCCTAAACCATGTCTTTGAGACGATCGGCTACTGGCTGACCTCTACCTCTATGGTCCGAGCTCCACCTCTATGGTCTCTATCTCCACCTCTATGATCCCTACCCTCGCCTCTATCTGGCTGGGCAAGCTGTGGATCACCTGATGCCTGAATCATGGGGCGAGGACCCTGCTGCTGAGAGCTGCCCGAGGCTCGAGGGCAAAACCTAACAATGTGACTGGTGTCACCACAACCATAACAGGCCCTCGGCTGCTGCGACTGTTGGCCCTGTCGACCTGAATGTCCTCCCTGGAAGCTCTGAAGTGGAGGCGCATTGATGGGCTGCTGATCAGAATAATGCTGCTGAGAACCACCACCGCCTAGAGTACCATGAGAAACCTGGAGTGCTGACTGAAAGGGCCTTGGTTAATGGCCTCTACCATAAGAATCCCTACCTCCAGACTAGGTACCATTGAACCTACCAGAATGACGAGGCCTCTTATCCGACACCTGACCACCTCCCCGTGCAAGGGCCATCTCAACTCTGCGGGCCGCATTGGCCGCCTCCTGAAAGGAAATCTCACTACCATCTCCCATAGCCATCTGGAGACGGATCAGCTCAATCAATCCATCAATAAACCTCTGCACCCTGTCTCGCTCTGTGAGGAGTATAACAATAGCATGGCGTGCCAAGTTAATGAATCGAGTCTCATACTGTGTAACTGTCATGGAGCCCTGCTGGAGGCACTCGAACTGCTTGCGAAGTGCCTCCCGCTGAGTAACTGGGAGAAACTTCTCCAAAAACAACTCTGCAAACTGATCCCATGTCAATGCTGGCGACCCTGCTGGTCTAGACAAACAATAGTCCTTCCACCAAGTCTTGGTGGATCCTGCAAGCCGAAACGTGGCAAAATCGACCCCATTGGTCTCCACAATACCCATGGTCGTAAGGATCTCATGGCAGCTGGATAAGAAATCCTGCGGATCCTCTGATGAAGCACCACTGAATGTGGTGGTGAAGAGCTTGGAGAACCGATCAAGTCTCCACAAGGCATCTAAATACATAGCCGCTCCATCGCCAGCCTGGGCTGCAATACCTGGCTGAGCTGTCACGGCTGGTTGAACCACTGGGACATGAGCCTGGGGAGCTACCTGCTCCGGAGTACGTGTAGCAGGAGTTTGAACCCCTCCTCCAGCCTGAGAAGTGGCTGGTGCTACTGGCAGCAAACCCACACTAGTTACACTCTCCATGAAGCCTGCCAATCTGACTAAAGCATCCTGAAGATCTAGGGTGACCATGACCCCTCCTGGGACCTGAGCTGGGCCCACCGGGGCTGTTGGGGCTGGAACCTCCTCATCATAGTCAATATGAGGCTCCACCTTTGGGACTGCTGCCCGGGGCTGAGCTCTGCCCCTAACTCGGCCTCTGGCACAACCTCAGCCTCTGCCCCTCGCAGGAGCTGCTGTTGGGGGATAGGGCTACTGTGCGGTCGAAGAGGAAGCACGCGTTCTTGTCATATGCAAAAGAAAAGAGTAGAAAGACAATAAGTATTTGAGAAATAGAATCGCACGACAAGAAAGAACAAAAGTGAAACTTTTCCTAACTCCGTCGCCTCTGGGGAAAAAAACAGACGTCTCCGTACCGATCCCTCAGACTCTACCAAGTTTGTCCGTGAGTAGCGAGACCTATGTAACCTAGAGCTCTGATACCAACTTTTCACTACCCAGATTTCCCATCATCAGGAGTCGTGATGGCGCCTACTGTCGGAGCTAGGCAAGCCAAGCATTTAATCATTTTCCGATAACAACCCAACAATAATAATAATAATAACGAGTCATTTAACTAAAAGCGAAAGTCTTTAAAACATAAACAACTAGAAATCCAAATGCGGAAGTTTAATATTTCTCTACCCAAGACTGGAGTCGCTATCTCACGAACCACTAAAGAGTGCTACAAACAAGTCTGAATAGAAAATACATGATGTCTTTCTCGGTTCAATGAAAACAAACTGAAATTATGGAAAGGGACTTCGGCCTACGAACACCGGCTAGGCTACCTCGTAATTCCATGGGCTGAAGTCAGCTCCCGATCAATATACTACTACTGTGGTCCAAAAGCTACTCCGGTACCGTGATCTGTGCAAAAAGCACAGAATTATAGCATCAGCACAACCGACCCCATGTGCTGGTAAGTGCCTGGCCTAACCCCGGTGAAGTAGTGACTAGGCTAGACAGGACTACCAAATCAACCTGTGCAGTTCAATATATATATATGCAATAAAAGGAAAGAATACCAAAGTTAAATAGTTAAAAGGGAGGGAAGCATGCTATGGGGGAGTACAATCTGGATATAAAGTCAACAACTTAAGTAAGAAATAGGGCAATAACAATGATTAACAAAAGCAGGAAAAATCATTAGTTGCACGGCATCAACCTTCGTGCTTTTACACTCATTCTCACCAAAAAGAAATCAAATAAAATGCACAGCATCACCCTGCGTGCTTTCCCTCACATAGCTCTAATTTCATGGCACGGAATGATCTTTCGTGCAATTATAGTCAAATCAGAGTACGGAATGTCCCTTCGTGCATAAATAATCAAAACATGGCACGGAATGACCCTTTGTGCAAATATAATCAAAACATGGCATGAAACGACCCTTTATGCAAATATAATCAAAACATGGAAGGGAATCACCCTTCATGCAAATATAATCAAAAGATGGCACGGAATGACCCTTCGTGCAAATATAATCAAACATGGCACGGAATGACCCTTCGTGTATTATCACTCTTCCTCACCCAAACAACAATCACAACCAAACGAGCGAGGGAATAAGCAAATAATAAGAATTGTCCCGGCAAGGGAAAATACCATTAAACAGCTAAATCCCGGCAAGGGAGCAACAATAACAACTTTCACATCCCGGCAAGGGAGATAATCAATATACTCAAACCATCCCGGCAAGGGATTAATCATATCTCTTTCCATTTCTTTAATTTTATACTCAATAGTATTTTTATCATTTGAGCCAACGCTCCAAAGAATTCACAATTCATAACTAATCCTCATACTCTTCACATTATGTAAAATTCATCAATTAGCATGGAAGAGTCCCAAAATATCAGAATAAGTACAAACAAGGACCCACGCTCATACTAGACACCAGTGTATAGATGCTCGTCATCACGCCTATACATCATACTTGATCATCTAGCAATTAGCAATTAATAACACTCTAATCCTATTCCCTCAAGCTAAAGTTAGATCAAACACTTACCTCGGTCCAAAGAATAGCAATCAATCCTCAATTACCGCCTTTCCTCTACAATCCGACTCCGAAACAACGATATCTAGACATAATTAATTCAATAGTATCAATAAAGACTCAATGACAACATCCCATAACCTAGATATAAATTTCCGAGCATTCTTCCAAAAATACCAAAATTCGACACCGGGCCCACATGGTCCAAGCACGAGGTTTAGACCAAAACCCAACCACTCATAACCCCACGAGTCCAAATATATAATTTGTTTTAAGATTCAACCCCATATTGAGGTTGAATCACCCAAAATTCTCAAAACCCTAACTCTACCCAAAACCCCTAATTTCTACTTTGATTTCATGATTTAGGCTTAGAAACTTGCTAATTAATAAAGGAAAAGTGAAGGAAATGTGTGGGGAAATACTTACCCAAGTGATCTTGAAGGATGGGGGCTTTAATGGCTTCCTAAAGCTTGGGAGAGAAGAGAGCAAGTGAGAAAAATGAAGAAATCCCGAGTGTTCTAATTGTGGAATTTTTAAAATTATAGCTGGGCGATTTTGTTCTATGCGTTCGCGCCCAAGGGGACGCGTTCACGAATAAGGGTGGACTAGAAGCATCGCGTTCGCAATAGTGGAGATGCAAACGTGTAGAGTAATTTTTTTGGGGTCTGGGGTCTAGGCCTACGCGAACGCAATAAGAGACACGCGAATGCGTTGAATGAAGCGGCAGAGCTTCACGATCGCGATGGCCTGGACGCGAACACGAAGGAGGGAGGGAGCAAGGCTATGCGAACGCAAAGGCAACATTGCGAACGCGAAGAAGGGTTCTACTGTTCACCTGTTGCAGAAAACCTGCAATTCCACTAAATGCAAAACTACCCCGAACACCTCCGAAAACACTCCCGAGCCCTCGGGGCTCATAACCAAACCCACATACTAACTCAACAACCTCATACGAACTTAACCGAGCGATCAAATTGCCATAATAACATCAAAATTAATGAATCAAACCTCAAAATCATCATTTTTCATTCTAACTTCATAAACTTCCAAGTTTAGATATTTAGGTCCGAAACATGTCAAATGACGTCCGATTTCGACCAAACTTTACAGAAAGCGCTTAACACATATTTAAGACTTGTACCGGGCCTCGGAACAAAAATACGAGCCCAATACCACAGTCTTTTAATCAATTTTCATTTCCATTTTCCTTAGTAATTTCAGAAAAACAATTTCACAGAAAAATTCTTTTACTTGGGTTCTAGACCTCGGATTTCGACTCCGGGCACTTTCCCGAGTCCCATATTTTTCTACGGACCCTCCGGGACTGTCAAATCACGGGTTCGGGTCCGTTTACCAAAAATGTTGACCGAAGTCAACTTTAGTCATTTTAAAGCTACATTTTGAAAATTTTCACAGAATTTAACATATAATCTTTCCGGCTATGCGCTCGGACTGCGCACGCAAATTGAGGCAACTAAAAGTGAGGTTTGCAACGCCTCAGAAGCATGGAAAGAGAGAAATCCGGTGATGACCCTTTGGTACGTCACATTCTAGGCCTTCTACTACTACTGAGATTTGGAGTATTCGAGGTTTGGTTGGGTACTATTGCCATTACGTGGAGGTTTTTCATCTATCGCTGATCTTTTGACTTGATTGACTCAGATGGGTGCCTATTCAGGTGGTCTTACGAGTGTGTGGAGAGCTTTCGTATGCTCAAGGCTGCCTTGAGTACAACTCAAGTTCATGTTTTGCCTTCAGCATCGCGTTCTTATATGGTTTATTATGATATTTCACAGATTGGCATTGGGTGTGTGTTGATGCAAGATGGTATAGTAATTTCTTATGATTCACGTCAATTGAAACCTCATGAGAAAAACTACCTAGTGCACGATTTAGGGTTAGTAGTCAGTGTTCATACGCTGAAGCATTAGAGGAACTATCTTTACGGTGTGTCATGTGAGGTGTTCACGGATCATAGGAGTGTACAACACCTATTCAGATAAAAGGATCTAAAATTGAGGCAACGAAGGTGGTTAGATCTACAAAAGTACTATGATATCACAGTTTTTAGTCATCCAGGCCGACGCATCGAGTAAAAAGGCTGAAAGCATGGGTAGTCTTGATATTATTTCACTTGGGGAGAGACCGTTAGCTTTGGATGTTTAGGCTTTGGCCAACAAGTTTGTGAGGTTAGATTTTTCAGAACCTAGTGGTTTCGTGCTTATGTTGTTTCACGATTGTCTTTGTTTGAGTGGATCAAGGAACGTTAATATGTGTCACGACCCAATTCCAAAACCCGGACATGATGCCGCCTCTCGTGAAGACAAGGCCGGCCAGAACAATGCAACACCTCTTTTAAAGCATTTAATTAACATTAATAGTTCTAACACATGCGTAATATAGCAAAGAGTGCGGAAATAGAAATAACAACGGCGAAAACCATCCCGATATAGCCCAAACTGGGGTGTCACAAGTCATAAGCTACTACAGAGTTACTATAAGTCTACAAAATAGAATATCTGATACAAGTCTGGAATAACTGAAATAGCATAAAATAGGGGAGTCAAGGGGCTGCGGACGCCAACAGCTACCTCGATGCTTCGATCTCGCTGCCTGATCTGGGAAGGATGTTAGTGCTCAAGTGCAGACTCTGCTAATCCTGAATCTGCACGCATGTGCAGGGAGTAATGTGAGTACTCCGACCCAGTGAGTAATAATAATAAATAATAACCGAAGATAAGAAATCACATAACTGCAAAAAGCAATTCTATATCAGGCAATAAAGGCAGTAAAACAGTAGAACAGTACAGAATCAAATCAAATCTCCTTTTTAAATAAATTCGGCAAATCAGGTAAAACAACAAATAAATAGTGAGTAGAAATCTGCCCCCTCGGGCCCAGTATCAATTGCATATCCTCGGATATCTGAAGTCTCGCCATATCCTGCCTTATCACTTCTCCCCAATACTTCTTAGGCCGCCCTCTACCTCTTCTCGTGCCCTTCACGACCTACTGCTCGCACCTCCTTACTGGAGCATCTGGGCTTCTTCTCTGAACATGCCCGAACCATGTGAGCCTCGCTTAATGCATCTTGTCATCAATAGGAGCCATGTGCACCTTCTCCCGAATGTCATCATTCCTAATCTTATCCATCCTAGTGTGCCCAAACATCCACCTCAACATCCTCATTTCTGCTACATTCATCTTCTGGATATGTGAGTTCTTAACAGGCCAGCACTCAGCCCCATACATCATGGCCGGTCTAACCACCGCTTTATAGGACTTACCTTAGAGTATTGTTGGCACTCTTTTGTCACAAAATTCATGAAATTGGCAAAGCCCGAGACCTATGCCCACTTCTCGAAAAGTCAAAAAATTAACATCATCGGATTCCTTATCTCGCCACGAGTCTATGCATATCAAAATTACCAAGATCGGGGTCCATTTGTCCCCTCAAATTCCACTTTGAAATACCAAATTTTCAAGCCCTAGCTTTACCCCCTTTGATGAATTTCCACAAATTTCTATGCTAATTCTACCATTAAATCATGTGTTTAGGTCATAGAACTCACCTTCAATCACACCCAGTCGAAATCACCTTCAATTTCTATCCAAAAGCTCTTAAGGTTGCTAAAAAATGGTGGAAATAAGACTTGGTTGGCGGATGAAATATTTAATAAAACCCTTCTGCCCAGACTTATTTTCTTCTATGCGAACGCGAGGGACCTCTTGTGTTCGCGATGAACAAAATTCGCTACTTCCAAAAATACCCTTTGCAAACGCGGTTATACCCACGCGAACGCGAAGGTCTGAACCCCTAAGCCTACGCGAATGTGTAGATACACTGCGAACGCGAAGAATATTTCGCCTCTGGACCCAGTCCTTATATGCGAATGCGAGTACCTTCATACGAACGCGATACTTGATCAACTTACCTTATGCGATCGCGAAGCCTCAGACGCGTACGCGAAGCTCAAAAACCCTGGCCCTCAAATTCCTTCTACGCATTCGTGACCCACTTCATGCGAACGCGATGGGCAAATACGTGCAACACTTCAACTAGAAAATTTGCAACTTTTAGAAGCTAGAATTGGTCCGTTTGACCATCCGAAACTCAGTCGAGACCCCTGGGACCTCAACCAAAAGAACCAACACATCCTAAAACATCACTCTAACTTGTTCCAATCATCAAAACACATCTAACAACGCTAAAATCATCAATTCTCACCGAATTCATGCCTAAGTTTCTCAAAAACTTCCGAAATATACATTTGATCAAAAACCCAACCAAAACACCTCCGAATGACATGAAAATCACCTAACGAAGCTACAACAACTCTCGAAATTCCATTCCGACCTTCGGATCAAAATCTCACTATCAACTGGAATTCCCCAAAATACTAACTTCGCCAATTCAAGCCAAATTCTACACCGGACCTTCAAAATCAATTCTGATCACACTCCTAAGTCACAAATCATCCCTCAAAGCTAACCAAATCACCGGAAATCACATCCGAACCCTCGAACTCCATAGTCAACATCCGGTTGACTTTTCCAAAACAAGCCTTCCTTTAAGAGACTAAGTGTCTCATTTCCATATAAACCCAATCCATTTCAACTCATTCACCCAAGACTCCTATCATTAAACATAAGGAAGCAGAAAATAGAGGAAATGGGGCGGTAACTCACGTGACGACGGGCCGGGTCATCACATCCTCCCCAACTAAAACAAATGATTGTCCTCGAGCGGGTCAAGAAACATACCTGGATCCTTAAATAGGTGAGGATATCTGCTCCGTATCTCCTGCTCGGTCTCTCAAGTAGCCTCCTCCATGGGCCAACCTCTCCATTGCACCTTTACCGAAGTTATATCCTTTGATCTCAACTTTCGAACCCGACAACCCAAAATAGACACTGGCTCCACATCATAGGTCAAATCATCATCCAACTGAACAATGCTGAAATCCAATACATGAGACGGGTCCCCAACATATTTCCGGAGCATAGATACATAAAATACTGGATGCACGCCCGACAACATGGGTGTCAAGGCAAGCTCATAAGCCACATACCCAATCCTCCTAAGTACCTCAAAAGGTCCAATAAACCGCGAACTCAGCTTCCCTTTCTTCCCAAACAGCATTACACCCATCATGGGCGAAACCTTCAGCAAGACCTTCTCACCAACCATATAAGACACATCCCGAACCTTTCGGTCCGCATAACTCTTCTGACGCGACTGTGTTGTACGGAACCTCTCCAAAATCAACTTCACCTTCTCTAAGGCATCCTGAACCATCTCTGTCCCCAATAACCTAGCCTCGCCGGGCTCGAACCATCCAACTGGAGATCTACACCGCCTCCTATACAACGCCTCATACGGAGCCATCTTAAGGCTCGACCGATAACTGTTGTTGTAGGAAAACTCGGCAAGCGGCAAACACTCATCCCATAAACCTCCAAAATCAATAACACAACGCAATATATCATCTAATATCTTAATAGTACGCTCGGACTGCCCGTCTGTCTGAGAATGAAATGATGTGCTCAACTCTACCTGTGTACCTAACTCCTGCTGAAATGTCCTCTAGAACTGAGAAGTAAACTGTCACGCCCCAAATTCGAGGAACATGACCGGCGCCCGACCGGGTATCCCCAGTCAAGCGGACCTGGGTGCCTTTTCTATCCCACGTGTTACCCCTCATTCTCATTACCTAATAACCAAGTGAAATAGCCATTTATAGGATATGGACTCCATTAACCAAATTTTATAAACATAACAATAACAATTTCCATTAGCAACTTCATTCACCATAATAAAGGTATTTCAAATTTTTATACATCATTGCCAAACATCAATATTTCTCTTTTAAATTCCCATGCCCGACACTACCCACAGCCTGTCTATGGAGCCTCTAAATACAGTTGAAGAATAATATGAAAATACCGTCAACAAGGCTCCGGCTATACCTTATACAACATCAAAACAAGATCACAAAAATAGAAAGTGGCGTGAGCCACATAGGGCCTTGAATGGGAAGGGGCTCGCTGAATCAGCTGACGGGAAGTGATGAGGAGCTACGGTCGGTGGACTGGAGTACCTGCTATGGGTCCACCTACAATCATAACACGATTGTAGCGCCCCCGGCAAAAGGGACGTCAGTACATTTGAATTGTACTGGTATGTATGAACAAACTTTGTCCCAATTAAACCCAAGCCATACACAAGTAGATAACAGTAATATAAACAACAATCAAATGCACAAGCAAAGGAACAATCAAGCCAAACAAGTTTTCAACGCCTAACTTTGTTTCAAATAACCTCAAACCATACACAAGTAGAAAAAAATAATAGAAGCAACAACCAACCACACATAGAAGGTACAATCAAGTTAAATAAAGGGACAATCAGTGCCCCACAGGTTACAAACTCTCCTGTTGTCTCCTTTCACAATTTCTCATTATTGATTTCACAATTGGTACACATATTGATTTCAATGGCAATTTCGATCGCTTTCCAACCTTATTAGCTCGGCCACCCTTATTACCTCGGCCACCCTTATCACCCTAACCCATAATTTATCATTTTGTGTTGCGGCGCGCAACCCGATCCCACCGGACAATTTCATTTCACAACAACAACAATGAACAATGAACAAAAATCATAACAACGACAATAACATTTCACAAAGATCACAACAACATTTCTTTAAGGAGTAGTAACACTGATTCACAAGTGTTACCATTGTGAGCACGTGATTTTTACCCTAAGCAAATTATTCCAAAAATATCAAATAAAATGATTTTTACAATTTTAAGAACTATGTTGTATCTTTTATTAATTGGTCACATAATAACTCATAATTAAAATACAAAAAATATATATGCTTTAAGATTCTCAATTTTATATTTTTAGTAGTATTAACGTATTTTCAAAGATAATAGAAGAGAAAATCATAAAAAAAAAATTAGTTCATTTTAACTTTGAGTGCTTTAATTAAAAATTACTACAAATGGCTAGTAAAATAATTTTTTTGAAGTTTAATTAGAATAATTTTTAATTTTTAATTTTAATCTCAATTTCATAAATCAAAAAATTCAAATACATATATTACATATATATACATATTTTTGGGCCAAAATACCCAACCCAAAATAAATACCCAACCCAAAAAAAAAAAAGCCTAAAAAATCGGACCCTCTCTTAAAATGAGACACGGAAATACCGTGTCTCTACATATACTATCTCTATCATCTCTATATACTGGATACAGACCAAAGGCGATAGACACAAGAGGAACGAGAGAGAAGGAGGCGATAAAAAACAGAGAAAAACGAAGAAAATTCAGAGAGAACGGAGAAGAGGAACGAAGGGAGAACGGAGGAAATACAAGGTGAAGAAGTGAACGAACAGAGAAATTCGGGGAACTTCAAGCTCCTCTTTGATTTTCAAAAGACCAAAAGAAGAACAGGATTCAAAAGGCAATTTCATTGAAAATGTTCGGAGTTCAAGCTCTGTCGATTGCTGTTGAATTTCGCCGCAGATTCAGTTCGTGGTTGAGCTCCAGATTGTGGTCGGGATCCTTGCTTTCCAAAGTTTTGTGAGGTTCTTTTGGTTATTAATGACTAGGTACACTTCAGCGAACTTGTATAATTTTTAATTTTGATTCTAGCTTGTATAAATTGCATTGCATTTTCATGAAATCTGGATCTGTTTTGGTTACAAAATTTTCTTAAATCTTTCCACTTATGCGTCCATTAAAGGTTCTCGCTCGCTAATTTGAGTTTTGAGGGGGTATCGATTTGGTTTTGTGCAACTTGAGCTAATGGTAAAAATCAGGAGATTTGAATAAGTTGATACAACATGTTTCATGTAGAATAGCTATTTTCGTTTGGTTTGTTTGTTTGTGTTTGTGAATTTGGGAAAAATGACAACTGAAGTTGAAATATTAAGTGGTATAGCTTGACGACATCCCTTAGATACTGATTTTCGTTTTTCTTTAGTGTTGTTTTACATGGAATTTATACGTACTCACGAATACACACACGCGTTTGAATTAGCTAAGAGAGTAAGTT
>MU742238.1:2839-15385 GCA_026770625.1 Nicotiana glauca
GCTTCGCATACCCATAAGAAATATACTCATCTTCAAACCACGGTAAAACCCAACAAGAACATCTCTGCCAACTCCATTTGTACAAGCTAAACTGCCACTGAATCCTTCTATCTAAACCGAGCTGAGCAAGCCATCAAAACTCAAGAGCATTGCTGCAAATTGCCTGTAAAAGCCCATTACTTCAAACACATACAAGGAATTAATCATATCTTTACCATACCGATTCAGTCTATTATCAAGCTGTTCTTTCTATTAAATTTCTCTTTTTATTCATCATCCACTTGATATTTCTCCCTTGCTGTAGCATCACAATGCCTCAATCCAGGCCTACCACACGAGACTCGAACATAAGACCACACTGTCTAAGACCTATAGGCCGCCAAATACTCTCTCAATTCTTCCCAAAAATACCATGTTCCAGAATACTTTACTGGAAGAACTTCCTGCGAATCGGAATTCGTTACCATTACTTCCCAGATACTGATACACGGAATCCCATAATTAGCATAAAATACCACAAGTCTTGATCTCTTCCTAATGGAAACACAGTCTCTAGCCACATACCCTACCTTAGACACCTGATGATTACATGCAAAATCTTGAACCCAATAAAACCATTCTCGAGAGTCATTCACTCTTACACAATTGTAAATTATCTGACTTAACGAATAGAAACACTCGTGCCTTATTAGCACTCTGACACCGAAGGATATGACCTTATTCCAATACAAACGAACATATTCCTTCTCTATACACAGAGCATTCTTTATCAACAACAGCTCAAGACATCCTAATATTTCCTCACATCTACGAAGCACCATATAAACTTTATCAAAATTGTGCTTCACTCGTGCCATCCTCGGCTCATTTTCTGCAACCAGGACTGATCCGCCAGCATACCTCGAAATGAAACAATCACAGCACATAACCGTGCGATCAGCTAATCAACAACAACCTCCCCAACTTGGCTCGAAGCCATCTATCAGGACACATTTAATAACCAATAATACTTTTACTCTAATGATGCCATAATATTATAGTGAGATTAACTCAAACCATTTACTAGTTTATGAAAACACAGATTCTCGGATACTGAAATCCTCTACAAACCTCGTATTCATCCCCACATCAGCTGAGTCTACTCTCTGAAGTGAACCAAATTTTCAAATTACAACACGTACCTTTCAATTACACATGAGATCTTCTAACAATATACATAAAAATCGTACCCCTTAAGAACACTCCGCAGGAGATACCCCACCTGCTTCGCATCAATTTAGTATCTTAGCACACCTTCCACCATCATACACATAACACAGCCATTTGGTCTTCCTGATTCTGAACTCATACTGCCACACGTAATGTACTTCACTTCCCAACTAGGAGATACGAAAATATTCTTCACACGCCCATAACTCGGGGCTACACAACAGATCACAATGGGAAACGAACCACTTAACAGTTTCACCTACTATCCAGCAGACTTCTTCGTCACTACCAAGTCATATAGATACATCTCGCAGTACCAACATACTCGTCACATGAATACCAAACCGCCATTCCGGCTAATAGCGACAATACCAAATATATAAGTTCAAAACACTTGCTCACACGATCAGTACCTCAGTGCTCAAGCCATAGGCAAGATCCGGCCTCAAGTCCTCCAGACTAGCCCAACATCGAACTCACGGGATCACATCTCGCCCCTTGATCGGGGAATCACAAGCCATTAGGGCACATATAATACTTAGCGCTCATATGCGCATACAGACGTGTGGAAGGAATTTCAAGAGTTATATCTCAAGCCGAATCAAATACGCGCGATAAGAATTCCAAGAAAGTGAAGTTTTCCTAAAGGTTCTGCAGCCTCTCGAGGATAAATAGAGACGTCTCCGTACCGATCCGCGAGACTCTACTAACTAGCTTATGACTCATGAGGCCTAGTAACCTAGGCTCTGATACCAACTTGTCACGACCCCAATCACGGTCGTGATGGCACCCAACACAATTACTAGGCAAGCCCGACCAATTAACACTCACAACTCAATCACACCACCCATTTCCAATTTATAGGATTAAATTACCGTTTAACAAGTCTATTAACCAATAATCTAGATAGAGACAGTATGAATCACTGACTTAGCCAACATCTCCCAAAGACCCGGGGGTCATGAGTCTAGAGCCTCTAAGATAAAAAAATAATGCATCCTCAGTAATACTGATGTTCTAAAATGTGGAAATAATAAAGGAATAGGGGAGGAGTTGAGTCCTGCGAACGTCAGGCAGCTACCTCGACAACTCCTGAGAAGCTCTGAAGCAGCAAATAGCTCAACTATGCTCCAGGGATACCTGAATCCGCACGCGTGGTGCAGGGAGTAAAGTGAGTACTTCCAACTTAGTGGTAATAAGAGTAAATAATAATTGAGCGGTAAGAAATCACGTAAGAACACTCCATCATGCTATATGGGACAGTACAACCTTTTGAGAAAAACAGTAAAACCGTGAAAATCCTTTAGAAACATCTAGCTCAGTTTAAAATCACTTTTGAAAATATTCTTTTTCCAACAGTAAGCATATGAATGCGATATCAGGTAGTGCAAGTCCGCACACAAGTCAGCCCCTTGGGCACAACACTCTATTTACAAATAACACCAGGGTATCTGGTACACAGTACAAGAAATAGCATGGATGCCAATGATATGAGAGTGCTAAATGTCATGACACGTAGTACAAACGGGAATCAATGCGTGAATGCAATGCAATTCACATGACCGTTGCGACGTACAGCCCGATCCATTTGGGTACCCGCGCTCACTGTGGGGGTTCAGACTCCGGAGGGGCTCCTACAGCCCAAGCGCAATATCATCGTAGCACTCGCTGCGGCGTGCAGCCCGATCCACACTCAGTCCAGATATATGTATATAAGCCACACAGGCACAGTCAAGTTATCATTTCCAGTTCCAATTATTAGGAATTATAGATTAAGTGTTTAAAACTTTAGAAATTTACTAATCATTTTGAGACAGTGTTTAACTCATTACTGATATCATGAAAACATGCTAAGCATCATGGAAACAATGATAATAATCCCTAAGGATCCAAATAATCGGCACGAAGCCCAAAATATGGCAATCAGCCCAAATCATGATAGCATCAAGTAGGTTTCAGTCAATCACGCAGTAAATTCAACAACCGGGACGGACCAAGTCACAATCCCCAACGGTGCTCTATCCCACGCTCATACCTGGCATGCAAGTCACCACAATACAGCACTGTGATATGCAAATTTGGGATTTCAAACCCTCAGGATATCATTTACAAGTATTACTCACCTCGAACCGGTGAAATCTCTAGCTCGCGACGCCTTTGCCCCTCATTTCAGCCTCCATGCACATCGAATCTAACAAAATCAGAGCGAATGCATTACAATATGCCAAGGGAACAATACCCAATCGAAAACAATCGAAAAATATCAAGAATCTCGAAACTAGCAAAATCCGAGCCCCGGGGCTGCTTCTCGAAAAATTACAAAACTCACATTACCGGATTACTCATCTCGCCACGAGTCCATACATACCAACAACTCCCAAATTCGAGCTTAAATGACCTATCAAATCCCAATTTGAAATATCAAAACTCAAGCCCTAATTCATCAACCTTAGGCTTAATTTTCATGAATTTCTGGACTAATTTCATAACATAATCATGTTTTAAGACCAAGATTATTACCTCAAGTCGATTCCTCTTGAATCCCTCTGAAATTCCCGTCCAAAAGCTCCCAAGGACGTTCAAAAATGGAGGAAAAATGCATAACCCTCGCGGATGAAATATAATATAAAACCCTAATGCAAACAGCGATTTTCGATTTTCGCTTCTACGGTCTTATTACCGCACCTGCGGCTTCCGCTTTTGCGACCAAACGACCATTTATGCGGTCTCACTTAACTAACCTGGAATCGCTTATGCGGTCCAAAACCGCTTCTGCGGAGCCCGCCTTTGCGGAAAGCCTTCCGCTTCTACGGAATATGCCCAGTCCTCAAAGGACCGCTTCTGCGACCTCCACGCCGCATCTGCAGAACCGCTTCTACGGCTCCTTTTTCGCAGATGCGGAAATACCAGAAGCCATAAAAACCAGACCTGCAACATGCTTCAAATTCATGTTTAACCACCCGAAATCACACCGAGGCTCCAGGGACCTCAACCAAAAGCACAGACATGATCTAATACCCTATCCAAACTTTTTCGATTCATCAAAACACTATCGTTAACATCAAAATCCTCAATTTTCATCAAATCAAAGCCTAAGTTTCTTAAAAACTTCCGAATTGAACTTTCGATCAAAAACCCGACCAAACAATGTCCGAATGACCTAAAAATTTGCATATACATCCAAAATCACCTAACGAAACTACTACAACTCTCGGAATTCCATTCCGACCCTCAGATCAAAATCTCACCTATCAACCGGAATTTGCCAAAATTCAAACTTCGCCAATTCAAGATTAATTCTACATCGAGCCTCCAAAATCAATTCCGATCGCACTCCTACATCACAAATCATTCCCCGAAGCTAACCAAATCATTGGAATTCACATCCGAGCCTTCTAACTATATAGTCAACTTCCGGTTGACTTTTCCAAAACAAGCTTCCTTCTAAGAGGCTAAGTGCCTCATTTCCAACTAAAACCAATTCAATTCTATCCGACCCATTCAATTATTGATATTGAAACATAGAGAAACATAATATGGGAGAAATGGGGTGGTAACTCACGTGACAACGAGCCGAGTCGTCACAAGGACCAAGAATTGTATATGTTTCAAGCGATTTAAATCCTTCATGGGTCTCATAAGTTAAGCTATATAAGTCATATAATAGACTTTAATTAGATGCATTCAAGTTTTCATGTCATGCTAGACAAATAAGATATCGAAAACTGATTGCACATATCATTGGCTTTATACTTTCAAGTATTTGAACTACATGTCTTTCATATGAAACCAATTCTATTCGAATTGTTTCTCCAGACTTAAGATCCTCATATATATATTTAGCGTTATCATAGATGTCGTCGACGACATTTTATATTGGTTTCAACATTTTTAATAAAGACATAACATAGAGATCTCTTCATTCATTTCAAGTACCTAAACCTCTCCTGAGGTTTTATGAAGTATTATGTCATGTAACCTTCTAGATCACTTGCCTCCTTTATTATGATCATTTAGATCATTTTGCTTATCTTCTTTATCAAGAAGTTTATTTGAAATCGAGCTTTAAGTGTACCATAGACTTTGTCCTTCTAGGACTTAATAGGAGCATTTGCAATGAGAATATAGTTACTTTCTTTGGGTCAGCAAATACGTCTAGCATGTTTTGCTATGTATTGTAAATGAATTATCCTTTTATGAACTTCAAGTTTATATTATTTTATTCGAGGATCTAGATGTACACATGATAATTCATTCCACGTAACTTTTTCTCAACTGTTCATCATGTCTTCCCCTCATGTTAGAAAAACTAACTTATTTCCTCAACTTTGAGAACTCATCTTTGTGCGTTATAGTGTTAATCAAAATATACACCGCACATCAATAATAATAATAAAATAGAATTATTTGGTTTCTGACCCTGAACCACTTGTGAGGGGAGAAAATAATATATTTTCGTATATAACGTATATCAAACTGATATATATATATACATTAAACTTTATTCTCATAAGCAATAGTTTAGCTATTAAGTGGAGGCACTCAATAAATTATTTTGCTAAACCAATTGTGGTGTAAACCAACTTATCAAGATGAACTTCTTGAATAGAAAATCTGGAAATTATGCTCGAAATAAAATTATTGAGCAAGTTACCTCGCAAAACACCATGTTGCGGGTTATTAAGAATCGCACATGTAACCATCTCATAGATGAATCTTATGTGGTATACATGGCAGGTGAATGATCCCTTATTCACCTTTGATATTTCCAGCATCTATGGGATTCAATCCCAATTTTAGTTGATCTATTTATTAATAAGAACAAGCAATATAAGAGAATTCGTAAAGAACTTTCTAGTTCTTTAATATTTACCCATGTGAATTCTCTATTATTTTTGCACATCAAACTTAAATTGATATGGCTAAACTAATTATGCCAATTGAATAAATTATCAATATTGATAAACTGCTGATTTACACCATGACATGTGCAATTATCAATAAACTCCAAGTTTATTATGATATGGGTTTTTATATCAATAGACATCCACTTTATTGTAGTATTCTTTTATTTGTGTAGTACAAACTAGAGAATAAAGCGGGTAGCTTTTCACATACATATTACCCCGCTACATGTTGTAGTAATAGATGATATTAAATCTTTCATTTATTTAGAGTCTCAATTTGAAAACTGAATAAGTTTCTTTAAGACTTACTACAACACAATATCTTATTGGTAATCAATTGTGTTTCTCCAAAATAGTAATAATTGTCTCTTCCAGAGCTATCAATTAATTTAGTACTACCACATATTCATCAACATCCATATGGTGAATATCTCTTTTAAAGAGAAAGTTATACCATTATGGTTATGGTCAAAATTATATGCAAGATCTGTTTCTTGCATTACTGTTGTCTTTTAATAATCACAATGCCAAAATATTTTGGCATACAATAAGTATGTGACCAACGACCATTCATGCCATAATAATGACATTATTTTCGTATATCATCTCAAACCTCCTTCTAGAGGTGACTGCGGTATATTCACTACCACTAGCATGTTCATATTCTTCCAAGAATGAATATGTATTCATAAATAAGATGTTGTCACATTCACATCATGAATGGACCATAGTCATCTATATGTGCTTTATAAAATCTTATGTCAAATCGATGACAAATATTATTTTCACAAAGTGAAGGAGAATTTTGAGAATCTTTATTGTTCTCATTACCACAATGATGATGATTATAATTTCATCTATTGCCACGTCCACATCCATTGATACCTTTACGGTAATAATTTTATCTTTCAAACTTATCACATATTGCTATCATATTCTCTTAAGGGAATGAGAATGGAGAAAATTCAATGGGACGGGTATATATGCACTTCTTGTGCCCATAATCATACATAAATTTGATCATGGCAAGACATAGAAATTTAACCACTTCAGGTGATTACAATTTCTTACAAACTCTATTAGAGTTATAATCAAACTTTGTTCTCTTTGCTTGTATATAAAATCAAATTATAGAATTTTAAGAATTTAAAAGAGAAAAATAAAGTAAAATACTTACCTTAAATCCAAAATTTAATCATGAAGGAAATTCATCGAACAATTGACAATCATTATGATCAATCCCAAAGCTTCTACTCAATTGGATAGAGTCTCGTGCTGATAACATGTAATAAAATAATAAAAGTAGAAGAACAATATTACAGAGAAAGAGAGGGGAAATTCTTATTGATATTGGGATGAATTATAATGGAATAGAATCATCTATTTATAGGGAGATGGTGACTTAGCCACCAAGTAATAAATCCTAGAATTTCTCTAAATATAGACATTTACCATAAATAGAACTCTATTTATAACAAAGACCTATATATTACAATCATTCCTAAAGTACGTTATTTGGAGTTTATTACCCAATATAGACCTATTAACTTACATAATATTATCTTGAAATATTATAAAAATCGATGTGAATAGAATTCTTCCTTTTAAAGATAAAAATCACCCATCTAACCCAAAGTATCTTCACTCAAGGTAGACGTACAACGAATAACGTCATTATTATTCAGGAAATCATTCCCACTTTTTAAAATTATAAAATAAGACCATAGAAAATGATGCTTAGCATGGAAAAAGCTTTTAACAGGTTAAAATGATCTTTGGTTAGACATTCCCTTTAAATTTTAAATTGCTCACTGATCTAATTATTGTACCTATGAACGTCCTCTACATTTCTACCCCTATTACTGTATTGGGAAAATTTTATTTATATATAAAAGTGACGTGTCAAGATATATGTGGATCGGTCAAACGGTCAATGAATCACAATTAGTCACGAGTCAGGAGTTACAATAGATACGAGCGAAGAAGGAGGAATAGGCACGGGACATCAGATAAGTAACACGACGCCCGTACACATTTAAGCCAATTATATCCGGGAATCAGAAGGAATGAATCTGACTATAGAAAATAGTGTAGATACGGTATTTAATGGGCATTAAATGCTGAATACGTTAGTGAATATATTTTGAATGTAATAATTGTGTAACGTAACATTCAATGTATTTAATTACTCATAATAGCCTCATTATGATTCAGGCAAAACGTATATTCTCTAAGGTACCTATAAAAGGGAGATATATGGTCAGTTGTAAGGACACAAAACACTATTGAAATATACATTGGTATTATTTGTTTTTCTTGATTATCATCTTACTACCCAGAATTATTTTCTTTTATTCATTTTCTTGATTATCAGTAACACGAGTTCTTCTAAATTCTAGCTTTAGCTAAAATCCCATTTTTTTGGTTAATCAAATTGGTTCCATTACCAGAAATCTAATAATCTATTTCCTCTTTTCTTAATTTTCCATGTTGCATCAACTATGGAAAACAACAATGATAACACTCAAGGAAACCAAGAAAATCAAACAAATCAACAACTTCAGGGAGATTTGCAAGATAATAACGCATTAGTTCCTTCTCTACGAAGTTCTCCACGACGGTCTCGTGAAGGCACTCCTGAGGGATCTCATACAGATAGACAAGATCAATTCAAAAATGTGGAGGCTATGGATGAAGCTTTACAAAAACTTATCGCCATTCAGGTCAATAAAGCTCTTCAAGCTTTTGTCAGCCAACTACCTGCTGCTCCACCCATATCAACTCCAAATAACAATACTCTGGAGAACCCTCATTCTGGTCTAATTGATTCAGGTAGCGGTGGAACCCCCAGCAACACACTGGAGGGAGAAGCAGGTAATTTAGTTAATTCTAATTTACAAAATCTAGTACTAACATTGCAGAAATAGCTCAAGGAGCAAAGTGACCGCATAGAGCAAATACCCGGGGTGCCGCCCGTGATCAAAGGGGTAGATACGAATAAGTATTCTCAACAGCCCTGGAAGACAAGTGCTGCTCCTCTCTCAATTTCAAAGAAGTTCAAAATGCCTGATATACCAAAGTACGATGGGACAACAGACCCATGAGACCACGTTACTGCATTTACAACAGGCTTAAAGGGCAATGACCTGACTAAGCAGGAGATTGAATCTGTCTTAGTCAAAAAATTCGGTGAAACGCTCACTAAAGGGTCATTAAAATGGTATTCTCTTTTGCCCGAAAATTCAATAAATTCTTTTGCTGAGCTTGCAGATTCTTTTATTAAAGCACACTCGGCAGCTCAAAAAGTTGAACAAAGAATGGAAGATATCTTCAAGATCAAGCAAGGAGACTCAGAACTTCTTAGAGAATTCGTGGACAGATTTCAACGTGAAAGAATGACATTGCCACGTGTACCTGACAATTGGGCAGCCATAGCCTTCACAAGAAATTTGAATGAGTGTGACGACCCGACCTGTCGTCTCATGTGTTGTTGCTCCATTTCGCCCATTTTATACTTCTTCATGTTTCGTTATCGGTATGTGGTGTGTTAGAGTTGATTTGGATTGGTTTTAATAAGAAATGAGATACTTAGTCTCTTTAAGGAAAGCTTAAGTTGGAAAAGACAACCGAATGTTGACTATTGAGTTATAGGGCTCGGATATAAATTTCGGTGATTCGGTTTGGAGGTTGATTTGTGACTTAGGAGTGCGATCGGAATTGGATTTGGAGGTCCGGTGTAGAATTAGGCTTGAATTGACGAAGTTAGTATTTTGGCGATTTCCGGTTGATAGGTGAGATTTTGATCCAGGAGTCAGAATGAAATTCTGAGAGTTGTTGTAGCTTCATTGTGTCATTTGGGATGTGTGTGCAAAATTTCAGGTCATTCGGACATCGTTTGGTCGGGTTTTTAATCGAAAGTGTATTTCAGAAGTTTTTAAAAAAACTTAGGCTTGAATTCGATGAGTTTTGGGTAATATGATGCTGTTTGAGGTATTTTGATGATTGGAATAGGTTTCAATGATGTTGTGAATTATGTTGGCATGATTGGTCGGGGTCCCATGAGGCTCGGATAAGTTTTGGAAGAGTTTTTGGAAGATTTTTGCCGTTTTGAGCATAAGCGTGTAATGATCCAAAGGTTCATTTTTAGTTCTAGTGATTGAAATTTGATTTCGAAACTTCTGGAATTTTGATAATGAATTATAGGACTGATCTGGAAAGTTTGGTATAATTTCATCAAGTCGTGATTGGGTTTTTGACGCGAAACATGAGTTAATTGTTTAACGAGTGAAATGGATATCGCACCAAGCTAACAAGCTCCGAATTGTGTTTCGATTGAAGAAATAGGTTTGTATTATTATTTTTGACTCATAGGAACAAGAATCGTCGAATTCCGAGTTCGTATGATGGAATTATAGCACTTTTAGTGAAATAAAAAGCTGCTGCAATTTTCTGGGCAAAAAGCTGGTATTTTCGCTTCTACGATGAACTGTAACGCAGAAGCGATGAACAGTAATGCAGAAGCAATGAACAGTGATTCCGCTTCTGCGGTGAACAGTACCGCAGAAGCGAAAATCTGGACAGTGTATATTTTTCGGACAGTCCGAGATTTATTTCATTTTTGGAGCTATGGAGCTCGGATTGAAGCGACTTTCGAAGCGATTTTCACCATATGGATGGGGCTAAGTGTTCTATATCCATAAGTGATTATATTTAATGATTCCATGGTTATTTTCATCAAGTATTAGTGAATCAAATGTAAGAAATCAGAGAAAATTTGTAAACTTTTCAAAAACAAAAATTGATGATTTAGAGGCCGAACTGTTGTCGGATTTTGGTAAATTTTATATCTATAGACTCGTGGCGAGACAAGGAATCCGATGATGTTAATTTTTTTGATTTTTGAGAAGTGGGCCCGGGGCTCGGGTTTTTGCAAATTTCGAGAATCTTGATATTTTTCGATTCTTTTGAATGGCCTTTGTTCCCATAACGCATTGTGACGTATTCGTTCTGATTTTGATAGATTCGACGTACGTGGAGATCAATTCTAAGGGCAAAGGCATCACGAATTAAAGAAATAGCTGGTTTGAGGTTAGTAATAGATGTAAATGCTGTGTTGAGGGTTTGAAACCCCGAATTTGCACATCATAGTGCTATATTGAGGTAACTTGCACGCCAGATAATGGGCGTGGGGTAGAGCACCGTTGGAGATTGTGACTTGCTCCGTCCCGCTTAATGAAAACACTACCTAATTGCTTGGAGTTGAATTGACATCCTAATCAATGGATTAATTATCATAATTGGGCTTCGTGCCAACTATTTGAATCCTTCGGGGATTATTTTACTGGTTTCTTACCATGTGTACAGAAAAATTGAACTCAGTCCTAGTATTTAATACGGTTTTGCAAACTGAGCCACTTTTCTCAAAACTTCGGACTTAAATAATATTTCTAATGAAGTTTGGGCTGAATAATTTATTTGCTATTGTGCCGAAAGGCTTATGTGATTTTGGACCGATTATGGGATCGGGCTGCGCGCTTCAGAAGTATTATATTTATTGGATCGGGCTGCACGCCACAACGATATTATATTTATTGGAACGGCCTGCGCGCCGCAGCGGTATTATATTGATATTGATATGAGGCCGAGGGCCTAGATTTGATGCCACGAGATGGCTTGATATTTGCGCTTGGGCTGTAGGAGCCCCTTCAGAGTCTGTACACACCTCCAGTGAGCGCCGTCGATGATAAATAAATAGATGGCTCGGGCTGCACGCTGCAGTGGGTACTAGAGAGTACCGGTTTATGTGCTGCATTGCATATTTGACTGTCATTATTTATTTCTCTGTTGCAGCATTATTAATTCCATTGGTTATCATAATTGATGTTACCTGGTGAACTGCTGTGATTATAGCTTATCTTGTGCCTATTTAGGATTTTTTACTTTTAGCCTTTATTTATGTTTATTACTCTCTGGGTTGGAAGTACTCACTTTACTCCCTGCACCTCATATGCTGATACAGGTGCACCTACTGACGCTGAATGAGACTATCTCTTTCGAGTATCGTATCCGAAAGCATTAAGGTAGCTGTATGGCGTTCACAGTCCTGATCTTCCCATCTATCCTATTTGTTTTATTTCGCATTTTCTTTAGAAAAATATGTAGTAGGTTGATACTCGTATATTAGAGGCTCAGACTTGTGACACCTGATCATTCGGGCTGTGTAGTAGTATTTCCACTTGGGTTTTCCGCATGTTTAACTACATTTCAGACTTTTGGTGTTATTACTTAGTAATTAATTGTGTTAATTGAATCATGATTTTTGGTGTTATTACTTAGTAATTAATTGTGTTAATTGAATCATGATTTACATAAAAAGGGTTAAGGTTGGTAAATTGGTCGGGCTTGCCTAGCAGTGTGTTGGGCGCCATCA